>JAUUEB010133578.1:0-14652 GCA_032362205.1 Clione limacina
GCAATGCCTTGTTTTGTAAACAATCATATCTTGGAAACCAAAAGAGATGAATAGGGTGGTGCATAAAAGCGCGAATCGCCGCTTTTGTAGGACGTTGTAGACCACAAGAAGACGTCGGTGGCCACAGCTTTCTCCGATCGAGCAGCCACCCTAAGAAGAAGTGAACTGACTAAAATGTGTCCTAATGAACTAGCCGGTGTCTTTAAACTTTTATTAGAAGCTTCGCTTACGCAGGGCCAGCTACTTTACCCATTACATCCAATTAGATGATGTAAAAGCAGCAGAATATCTAGGAGTCATCATTGACACTAAATTAAAGGGGAAAACATTACAGTTCTCTTTCTCAGAAGGCTAATCAAGTTTAAGGTTTCCTTAGAAGAAACATACCAGAATGTTATTTAAAAGTACAAGCAGATTGCTATAAAACTCTTGTTAGACCTTTCCTTGCATATGAATGTACAGTTTAAGTTCTTTCTAAAAATGTGATATAAATAATATTGACAAAATACAAAAAGAGCTGCAAGATTTGTCACAGGAAACTACACGATGAAAACAGGAAATACTAAAAAATATATCAAAAATTTAAACTGGGAAACTTTAGAAGAAAGAAGAGCTACAACTAAATCCAAATTATCAATGTTTTATAAAGCTAGGAATATCTGGTCTGCATACAACGAAACCACCTCAAACTCAATAAAAACAAAACAGAACCAGTAATAGCAAAGATAAGATATATATTGTCACAGACATTCCTTTTTTCCAAGCACTGTGAGACTCTGGAATGCCCTGCCGTTGGAAATTGAGACCAATGTCAATGCAGATTCTTTTAAGAATAACTTGAATAAAATAACAGTCAAGTCTGCTTATTACTTTTTGTATAAACTTTTTGACCTACTTGTATGACAATCAAGTAAGATTTTTTTTTACCACACTAGCGACACCGGCCACTTTTAACCCCCTTTTTGCTTATATGTTATCAACATTTTTTAACTCGATGGGTCTAACCAAGTCGCCTTTTAATGCAAGAATCAGTGTACCTACTCAAGTCTTGAGTGAACTGATTAAGAGGAAGAAGAAGAAGAATAATTAAAAGTTTTCATGAGATACATCATAGAATGGTTATGTAAGGTTCTAGTTTGATTCCTATTTCTATTCCTTCCCTTTGAAATTATGATTTTCTGCAGGATGCTGTAATATGTTATAATTTAATTTTTGTCAACAGCTGACTATTACTTGTCAAGACTTGGGTTTACCTAGCAAGGCAGCCACCAACACTGCAACTGTGACAGTTGGTGTGTCAAGGAATTTGAACGCACCCGAGTTCTTGAGCACTCCCTACAATGTGACAATCGTCAGCAACACACCAAGTGGTAACAGCGTTTTTGACATGGCTGTCATTGACAGGGACACAATTGTAAGTGATACATATACAGTTTTGTAAGACCTTGATTCAATTTTTTCATAATGGATTTATAAGAGGCTGCTAGATAACAAATTGACCCTTGACAATCCAGAGATACCTAGCAGCAAAGGCGATAATTTTTGCCATTGATAATTTTGTTCATAATACTCTATAGTTTCAATAGTTTCAAATAGAGTAGATCATTTTTTTCTAATAACCACTTTAACAATCAGTCTAGGAGTCTAGTTTAAGAGTACCATTTTGAAGTCAGATAGTGGCTGTTGTTTAGGCCAAGAGAAGCACCTAAGTATTTAACACAACACAACAGTAGTAATTACTGTCCAAACTTTAAAGACCACAAAAGAAATATCAATAAAAAAAAATTTAAAAATGAAAGCGCATACAATTTTAAGGTACATTTATTAAGAAATTGTTTAAAATTATACATCTCTTGAAAAGTCAAACAGTTTTCTTGTTATTCAATTTTTTTTGTGTCCATTATAGTTTAGACACCTGTTAGAAACAGATAATGCACCACCAAAAATATAATAATTTTATTATCAAATATACATAGATAATGCACCATCAGACTGTTTGTGTTTTATTATCAAACATATATACCCATGATAACTTTGCTGAGATCAATTCAACAACAATGAATTTGGAATTAAAAGTTATCACCACTTTTTACTCATGTATTATTCTCAATGCTTTTTCCACATTTAAATTTCTGTATTTTGTTCTTGACAGGCCCCTTACAATACAGTTTCCCTTCAAGTGATTGGTGATGACAATGCTCCTACATTCTTCACTCTGGACAATAACGGTGTCATCCGTGTGTCTGATGTTGCTGATATTAATGCTGATACTCTTCGTGAATACACAGTAAGTTACTTGCTCCACTTTAACAAATAATGGAAAATAAGAGTGATTTTAGCAATTTCTGTTTTTGTTAAGAGTCAATTCTGAATTTAAAGAAAATTTGTTTCCAGAAAGGATTTGTATTATTATCTCTTTACTCATAGTTATCTATTATGTTGGTACCATGAGAACTATTGGTGTATTCATATTTTAAGGCTAGAAAGAATTCCTTGGTTAAAATCTTTTTCTACAATTATCTTGTCTTTCTTTTTTGAATATTATCAAAGACTTTTTTATGATAGGAGACTTTTCTCATGCCTTCTTAGGATGAACTTAGGATTATGAAAAATATTTTGTTACACCCTAGAATGTAATTGTCAAGTGATATTATAGAATTGATTTATATCCTTACCACATTAGCAATAAAGAGATTTTTTCGTACTTATTTGATGTAATGTGTTTTGCAGCAAAGAACATCTATGTAATCTATCTTTGTGGTTGGTTCATTTGTTATTTCATAGTTCAGAACATTTCATTTGAGTATGTATTAAAGACAGATATCTAGTTATCGTATTGACTTTCTCTTTCAGCTCCGTGTTGTGGCAAGAGATGGAGGCACCCCAAGTCTGTCTGCACAGACAACTGTGACAATCAACGTCCGTAGGAATCTCTTCTCACCAACTTTCGATAACTCTCTTATCAGGATCAGCATCCCAAGAACCACTGCTGTTAGTTCAGTTGTCACAACCGTGACAGCAACTGACAATGATGAATTTGTAAGTAAACTTTCCAATCACTTATTGAAACAAAATAGTCTTTGCCTCGTCAAAGTAGCGTGATTCTGTATTTGTTAAAACTATGTATCAACAATCTTAAGGGTTTGACGACATACTTGCTGTCATAGATGTTGTCATGTTTTCTTAAAGAATGTAAATAACATATGATTTAAAGTTAATACATAGAACCTAAAGTTAACAGTTGCAACATTATCATCTTTATTGTTCAAAATGTGTTTAAAAATATTTTTCAATGCATATTTTTTTTAAATTTTGAAGTTCTTATTTCACCAATATTCCACAGAGTCCAAACAATGTATTTGAATTCTCAGCCATTGGGACTGGTGAAGCTCTCAACTACTTCTTTGTGAACCCTTCAAGTGGAGCTATTGCTTTGTCTAAATCACTTGACGGTATTTCTAACAGTGGATTTGTGGTGAGTAAACAACATAATTTTAATTATTTTAATTTAGATTCTTCAAATTCACAAACATAATATTTCAGAGGGACAGGAAGGACGACCTTATTATTATTAAATCGACTGCATGAAAAAGGAATAACAATTCAAAATGATTATTAGCTGAAAAGTAAATTCCAATTTACCATTTTTGAAATATTAATTTATCTTTTTATACAGTTTACATTATGCATTAAAGTTTAAAGGGACTGACCTGAGTTCGATTACACAGCGATTCAAAATTGATTAAAGATGGCAGCATAGCAGTAATAAATTTAGCAAAGAAAGTAAGAACAATTTTGAATGCATACCTAACCTAAAAAATTAAGACTCAACTTTTGATCACACTATACAAAGGAATAAAGAATCATTGTTATATCATAATATGAGCATTAGGAAAATGTACGCTGTAGATTCAGGTCATTTACTTTTGGTTAGCATTTTGAATAAAGAACATTTCTATGAAATGAAAATGATAATGTTTACCTATATTATGTATCATATCATATTAAATACAATCAAGTTGTGTTAAAATGTTTTAATTTATGAATTTGTGACTATTTTGGTGTGTTGAAATGTTTTCATTTTTAACTGTTAGTGTGTATTAAGTTAATCCTATTTCTTGTCTCTTATGACAGCTCCAAGTACGAGCTGAGGATAAGGGTTTCCCAAGTTTGGCCTCTTCTGCAACTGTTGAGATCAGCATCTTGGACTCCCAGACCTTACAGTTTGTGCAGTCTGACTATGCCATTACCATCTCAGAAAACACACAAGTTAATGCATTGGTTCTTGGAGTTGTTGCTCAACCAGGGGTGAGTTATAGGTTAATCTTATGTCAAAGGTCGACCAAAGTATCTCTGAAAAAACTGAAATCAAATATTTCACAGCCTAGAAGTATCAGCATAATTATGTTTTATAAGTTGATTTTGCATTTTTTTTTTAATTATCTTGTTTGCTTTGCTTAGTATAGATCTATGTTAGTAACAAAATTCAAAATATCTTATTTGATCGGTGAAAAATGTGTTATTTACAGGAAAAAAAAATTATCTTGTTTGCTTTGTTTAGAATTATCTATGTTAGTAACAAAATATCTTATTTGATCAGTGAAAAATTTGTTATTTACAGAAAAAAATTGTTAATGCACAATTTTTTTTACCATTTTACCTAACATGTTATTTGTGTTTCTATCTCAGCCTGATGTGACTTACAGAATAACAGGTTTGAGTGATGGTCCTGATTATTTCAACATCAGTCAGACAACTGGCAGCATTAACGTGAAAACAGATCTCAGAACAGATCTTAACAGGAAAACTTTGTACCAGGTAAACTTTGAAAACTATACTGTGCAAAAAATATAATACATCACTAAGTCAACTTTTAAAATTATGTAAACTACATGGTATTTTTAATTTGGGAAAATGTCTACTTTCTTGTATGAGTATTCAAGTCGATAGCTTGATTTTCAGCAGGATAATGCAACTAAATAGAGCTCTAATAAAAAATTGCTGAGCCAAGTGAGCTGTGTTGTATTAATTTGGGACTTCAATTATTCCTTTTTGGTATATGTAAAATACAAGATGTTGTATATGCGCTGACAATTTAGACCCTCTAGCTTGGAAACTTATTTAAAGCCATGAACAAGTACTGCTTCCTTATAAACATGTAAGTAAAAAGATTAATAGATATCGGTGGAAGATATGATCAAATGCTCAAAAACATTGTCTTAATATTATTTGGATATCGACTCATAAAGTGACCCACAGACCTATTCACAGGCCATGATGAGCAGTCGCATGTAATGTAGGGCTTGATGTCTATATAATTGTTCATGCAACATCAGCTAATCTTATGTTCTTTTTTCCTAGTTGCGTGTGGAAGCTTCAAGGTTCTTCACAGATTTTGGTGTCAAGAATGCTGTAGCTACAGTGTCCATAACTGTGATTAGGAATGAGAATCCTCCACAGTTCAACCCAGACTTTTATTCAGTGGAAATACCTGAGACACTAAGCCTTGGCTCATCAGTTGTTCAGCTTACAGCAGTAGATCAGGATGTAACGGTATGATCATCATTTGTCTTACAAAAGTCTGTTACACCTATTCACAATTCATTGTCTTTTGTATTCTCATTCAATGATGATAATATACTCTAAACCTTCATATTTATTTTTTTAGATTTATATTTTCTTTCTATATCTACCTTAGATTAGTAACGTTAAAGTATTTGATATTCTTTTAATGCCTTTGTGGAATAAGCATATCCATATCAGTGCTTCTTGAGTTTTATTTTTGGTGTTTTCCAACATATGAAAACAATTTTATTATTTTTAACTTGTGAATAAGCAATTACTTTCTTGATTTATTTTTTATTTGTCTATTTTATGTCGTCCTTGGAAGGAATTTTCAATATTTTGGGTTGTAGCTTTGGGGAGGGAACATGAAAGCTTAAAAACAGAACACTACTTTTTTAGATTATAATATAGGTTTTTATTGCACAAGTATTAAATAAATATTCAAGTATTTGTGAAACATTTGTTATTATGTTGAATTTCAGGATAACCTCCAGTATGAGCTTGTACCTGAGGCTGGGGTCACTGATTTCTTCTATATTGCTCCTAACACTGGTCTTATCTCACTCAAAGGACTCCTTGTAGGGGAGGTTGCTCCTAGATATCAGGTAAGAAACTTCTTTATAACCCCTTAAAAATATGTATCTTTGGTGACCTTTTAAAATACATGACAAGTAGAATTTGAAGCAATTGTTCTTTATCAAAACATCAAAAGACCTAGAAATTTAAGTAGTTTCCCCAACAATGTATGTCATAAAAAATTGTATAAATGTTGAATGAAAGAATAAAGTCTTAAAGGATTTACCTCTTTAGACATGAGATATTTTGGATAGCATCACGCCAGCTTTTTCTTGTATTGGAGCAAAAAAATGTGGTTCCTTGTTGTCTAAATATTGGCATGTTGGCCTTCAACTGTGTGGCCTAGTGCTATGTAGTGGATGTGCAAGTGTGTTTCTGTTGTATTAAGGTAACATAAAGGTAACTAAGATTATGATTTATAAAGGAAGATAAGGTAAATCCTTCATACTTATGAACCTACAAAATTCCAACGAAAGCTAAATTCCTCAAAGTAATTCCTGTTATTGGAACTCCTCATTCATTTTGTTTGAAAAATAATTTATTTTTGATGAAATACTAGTTGAAAAGGTTTTGACTTCCTAGGAAAGTGTATTAATTTGTATACATTTGTGTTTTCCTTTAGTTCCAAGTGAGAGTGACGGATTCAGTGTTGGATCCACGAACAGATGTAGCCACAGTCCAAGTCAATGTGAGACGGGACAACTTTGCACCAGTTTTTGTTAACACACCTTATAATGTTGGTGTGAATTACAACACTGAAGTTGGAACCAGCATTTACAAAGCTACTGCTATTGATCAAGATCTTGAGGTAATTATTTAAAACTGTTGTAAAAAAACTGATATAATCTATGCTCAACGCTGATAATTAAGTGTTTATTAAAAATCTATGCATTGAAGAAATTTGTGATAATATCATGAATATAATTTTGAGATAACCAGACATAGTTTTTTTTTATTTCACTATGCGTATGATCTATTTTTTCCCATGATGGTTATATGCATTTTCTTCTGATGATCAGACTAATAAACCACTTTGTAAATGAGAAAACATCTCAAAATGAGAAGAATCTTAGAATATATTTCAAATTCCCATCAAGCATGACAATTTTAAAGATTTTGCCAGTTTTTTTCTCGATTTCATATAATATTTATGTTCAAGAAACTTAATACCAGGAAACATGGTTTATTCAATGAATTAGTTATTTATTTTCAAGCTTCATTTCATTTAGAAATTTCTTGTTTTCAGGGCTTCATTGTGTATGAAATTGTTGGCTACTTTGCTGCTCCTGGTTACTTCAACATCAACCCCAGTAATGGTGACATCACAGTCAGAGCTCTTCTCACTAATGATGTCTCTACAAGTTATGTCGTAAGTCAATTGTCAGCCTCTTTTTCTTTTATACTTTATTTTTCATTTTATACATATAAGTCAAGGGAAGGCAGTTTTTTGAAAGCAATGAAAATTCATGAAAATTCAGGCCAGAATTGGGGGGAAATCAGGCAACCGAAAAAATTCTTGAATGTTTTTGGGCAAATCAATTGGTTTAAAGACTATTAACAGCTTTTACACTGAATGATTAAAATCAAAAGTGAACGTCAGTTATCTCTGTCTCAAGAAAAATATAAAAATACTGAGATACGAACTTTAAATATGTCGTAAAATAAAATTCATTTCTTTAGAGCAAAAGAGGGCTCAAATTGTTTTTGCTTTAGAAAAAAATTAAAGCAATCTTCGACTGATTCTATTCTTCAAAGACTTAAAGTTTTTTTTTACATTTTATACTTTGTTATTTGCATCAGTTTTGATAACAAGGTGTGTTATCAACTAAGCACGAAAAAAGACTTTTTATGCAGTATGATGGTGGTGAGTTTAGTAAATAAAGGAATCTGATGAAAGGAGAATTAGGGGGAAAACTTATTAATGTTACAGTTGTGCTGATCTTTTCTAGTTATAATTTATGAAAACTTAAAATCATTTTGAGCAATTTCACCTTGGTAACCTTTGAATATATGCAATAAAAAATTCCTTCTCTATGTCAAAAAAACAACAAGTGATTTTTATACAGACGAAAGCTAACAGATTGATATTTCTTTTGCAGTTGGGATTGAGGGCATATGACAATGCCAGACAGCTCCAGGTTGCAACAGCCAATGTGTCAATCTCTGTGAATCGTAACCCCACAGCACCAAGCTTCACTCAGCTTCTCTACAGTCAGAGGATCTTGGAAACTTACACTTTAGGCCTTCCTCTTCTCACAGTCAATGCAGCTGATGCAGATGGGGTCAGTGGAACATTTATTTGCATAAACTTTCACAAAGATAATTTTATTTACATATGTTTGCAGATATAAATAATCAAAATAAATGAAAGAGAGAGAAAGTTAACATGAGCAACATATCTTTTACTTGTTTAGCCTTAGTTTGCAACCTTGATTATATCAATTAAAGTAAGATTTATGTATTTTCTTATTTATACATTTTTATTCAATATAAAAAAGCTAAAGTAAGAACTATATGAAGTGTTTCTTGCAAGTGTTTGATTTTTTTAATAATTTTTTTACGTTGAGAATCAAAGAAATAATATTGTTAATGATGTCTTTTTGACAGCTCATTGGTTAAAATTGTGTGTATGTTTTATTTTCAGCACAATGTTGCTTATCAAATAGTCAACGCCAACCCAACAGAGGGAACTGATTTCTTCTTCCTCAATTCTGAGTCTGGAAAGTTTTCTGCTGCAAGACCTTTGACTGAGACAACCACAAACACATTCACTGTAAGAACTCGTTTTATTGTTACATTGAGATTTGTTAGGCACCTAAAAAGTGTTAACATAAGATAATGTTACATATGCACTGATTATATTTCCCATCAGGTATTGTTATAGTCGATTCTCATTATATCTGTTGATCAAATTTATCTCCTGCATATAATTACTGTAGCTTGTTGTTGAATGTATATTCTTCTTTGATTAAAAAGAGTTTATGAATCAACTATAGTTGTGAGCCATTAAATTATGGTACATGATTAATAATACATATCTTTTATGAGTCACGAATGATTTAACAGTGCTTGATAAATTGAAGTAGAGCCTTAATATAATCAGATAATACACATAGGTGTTCAGTTATCAATCATATTAGAATTATTTGATTTATTCTAGATGGAAAACATACATGAATATCTAATTCATTTGAAATATATAGTAATAAATTCCTCAAATTTGATTTTTGTCTCTGTTACCTGTTATTAACTATGAGACTCAAAAAGGTTGACTGTTGTTAAAATTATTTTTATTTCTACAGTTCACAGTGTCAGCTATAGATGATGGTATTCCACCACGCAGCAGTGTATCCAATGCACAGATTACTATCAATATTGACAGGAACCAGTTTGACCCATTCTTTATCAATAGCCCATACTCTGTAACAATTCAGGAGTCTCGGGAAGTTGGCAGCAGTGTCCTCACGGTAAAGACACATTCTTATAAATATATTTTTTAATGTGACAAAGTAAGGATTTGTTATAACAAATATTTCTGTTATAACCTTCGGTTTTTCAATTTTCAATGGAAAGAAAATTACTAGTGTTGATTTTTGAGAAAAAATATTTATGAGTTATCTGTATTCTTTTATCAATTCATTTACCTAAATCATCCATCTTACTGTTTTTTGTAATTGCGCAACATGTAGGATCAATTTAGAAATATCATGCGCTGCAACGTTTTGAAATAGTTTTTTAAACTTAAGCATAAAGTAAAAAAAGAAGACACCAAAGTCCTTATAAACGCCTTATTGTTTAATATGTTTCTTTAAGAGCTGTACAATTCCTTTCAATATTTCAGTAGATGTTTCTAATGTCTCTTTCTCTCTTTTTAAAGAAATTAATCTTCTGTCTTTTTATTTTTCTCAGGTGACTGCTAGAGATGATGATCAGACTAACACAGCTTTCTCCAATATCACATTTGCACTGATTGGTGACGACACAATGCCTAGTTACTTCAGTCTCAATCCAACCACTGGTGTCATCACTGTCAGGAGAACATTGACCACAGATTCTGATACTATTTACCAGGTCAGTCAATGCTCACATTATGATAAACTTAAATCAAAGTATAGAATTTATTCATATTCAATAAACAAACAGAAGCACAGGGGACATAGAAAATCAGTTAATCAAACAAGATGGCAACAGCTATTTATAACCTGAACTCATGCATACTTTCAAACATTGTTTATAAGGCGTGGAAGACTTGGAACACCTTCTCTGTCTTGTATGTTAGACTGATTGTTTACTGGTTCTTTCCACGGCTTGGTCCTTACTCAAGAAGGCTTATGTACACTTAAGTACGCATATGTACACCTGACAAACAAAGCATGCACAGACAGTCAATTTAAGTACATTTATGAACCTGTATATATACTTGCAAAAAAAGTTAATGCTAAACAGACAAACAAACTGATAGTCATAATAACACACATAATTGATACATTGACATGTGAAAAGCTTTTGAAACATACATAAACAGACACTGGCCAAGAAAGTATGGATGGATCAAAAGACTCAATAAATGCTATATAATTTAAATATTCATGTAAACTTTGCACTTTGTATGTAACTTCTTTTGTTTTCAAATGCTTGTGTTACATTCTTAGTTGAGTCATAATAATTATTACATTTTTTCATTTTTCTTAAACTTTATTTGCAGGGTCGTATAGTGGCTAGGGATGGTGGAAACCCAGCTCGCAGTGCTACTGTTGTGGCTACCATCAATGTCATCAGAAATCTGTTTGATCCTGAATTTGTTCAGAACAACTATGAGGAGACAATTTTGGAGACCAGAGGAATTGGGTCCTCCATCCTTCAGGTGCAAGCAACAGATGCTGATGCCAGAGTAAGTGACTGATTGTTAGATTAGGTATAAACACTGAACTTTTATTGTGATGATTTCATTAAATTAAATTGTAGTTTTTTTTCCTGTATAATGGTAGGTTTGTAAACCAGTCCCAGTCAACTGCCTTTCTGCCTGTTTCTCTCTTTCCTTCTCTGCAAATCAAATCTTTAAAGTGCTATGCTAAATTTACAGGGTGATATTTTAATACTGACGCTTTTCAAATCTAAATATTGAAGAAACTGAAATAAATGATAAAAGTCATGCAGTTTTCTGTAACGTATACAATGGATATGAAATTTTTGTTTGATACCAAATGTGCTTAGATGTGACAACAGGCCACTGAGTAATCAATAAAATGCTTAAATGGATCAATGAAGATTATGTTTACAATCGCATTTTCAGGCTCCATTTTATGGTGACAAATTTTACCTATTTGATGACGATAGCTTGGTAACCTGTTGTCACATCTAAAAAAATTTGATATCAAACAAAATTTTATATCTGTTGTATATGTTACAGAAAACTGCATAATTTTATCTATTACAATCTTTTCAATATTTCGATTTCAAAAGCGTCAGTATTAAGAAATCACCCACTATATCTTATATGTTCTGCAAAGATTTACCTTATTACGCTATGGCCATGCTTTTATTAATGTATAAAAGTAATTGTAACTGATTGTATCGTATAACACTTCTCAATCTTTATTTTAAGAAAATGCCTCCTTCATTTTAAATTTCTTAACTTGTAAATATTCATCATATTTTGTATGCAAGTTTGATGGAATGCAAGATTCTCAAAATGTGTTATTATTGTCAACAGGCACCATTCAACACAATTCGGTATGAGATCCAAGATGCGGTCAGTATTGCCACCAACTATTTCCAGATTGATGCTAACACAGGAGCCATCTCTGTCAAAGCTCCACTCACTGGTGATCAGAACAGACTTAACAGCTACACAGTAAGTTATGTTTGGTAAAAACAAATAATTTGGTTAATAACCATTTTTAAAGGAGGCATAACAAAAAACATATTTGTCACAGCAGTTACAACTTTAAGATATAAATTGCCAATGACATTTAATGAGATTTATTGTAAATTGGTGCCATAAAGGCTTATATTCCTCTCATAATGAGACTCTTTTTAATTTCTATTATACTTTTCACAATCATGAGTTTTATCATAAGTTAGGAAAATCCTCTGATTTTAACTACTCCTCACATGAGAACTATTTTAAATGACAAAGTAGCTGTCTAAATTGATAATTTTAAGTAGAAAAGTTGTTCTACACAATATGCAGTCTTCTAGTTAAGAATTTGCTGTTAAACTTTAATTGTCCCATTTCTATGGTATATTAGTTTTTATGCAGAAATTGGTATTTATTATATGTAACTTGATTTGTGTAGACTATTTATCAGTTGATTCTTAGCTCATACACAAATACAAACAAAATAATAAGTCACACATACAAACATGTAAATTAAAAGGTTTCAAAGTCAAAAATCTAAAACATGTTTTGTTTCTTGTTCAGTTCACCGTGTTGGCTCGTGATGTTGGGGCTCCAGTGAGAACTTCTCAACCTTCAACTGTAAGGATCAATGTAGAAAGAAACTTGAATCCTCCTGTGTTCTTGGATCAACCTTATTCTTCAACCATCAATTTTAATGCAGCTCCAGGATCAGCTGTCTATGAAGTCAGCACCAATGATGCAGATATTGTGGTAAGAATTGTTTTTTATAGGGTAATTTAAAAAAAAAAGTGAATAATCTCTAATTGCCCTCATGCTGATATACTGGAAAAAATTGAGATTTAAATAAGATTTTTATTCCAGAAAACTTAAACAAAATTTAGAAAAGTATTTTTTGATAGATTTGATAATTTTTTTTTCTACTCAAAGTGCTAGAAAGGTTCTTAGATGTGAATACAGTTAGATACAAAATGGATATATATATTTAATGTACTAATAAGGTTCGTTTATATATCTTATGTAACAAAAAGTCACTAAATGTATATACATTATTATATTTTCCTTTTGTCAGGTATTACCATTGGTAAGGAGTTGCGCCTCATATGCTTTGTTATATGTGGATTTTTTTCATTGATTGCCTTTTTATTTTCTCAAATGCCTTTATACCTGAAAATAAAATTTGGCTTTGCACATGCTTTGATTTTGATAGAGCGTCTCCAGGCTCAGCTCTTTGCTCTTTTTGGGACCCACCTTTTGGACATTTAGTAGCCTCTCACAACACGCAGTCTCAGGGCAAGACAATTCTTTCTCCCCTAAGGATAATTTTTGCCCCCCCCCCATTGACATGGGCCATTAATTGCCTTGGAACCCTCATATTTGGTTAAACACATTATCTCTTTTCTCTTTCACACTACTTATGCCATTGTAAGTGGTTTATTTTGCCTAGTTAAGTAATCATTAATGGTAAGGGCTAATCCTTGGTCATATGGTCCATTACCCAGATAATTTTCTGTAATATAGATTTGATGAACAACTTGAATCTTGCCACAAGATTTTGTAACTACCAATTGCTTGTGATGGGCCATACCAATAACTGGTACATGACTAGTCAACTTTTTTAAATAATCCAAAATTATAACCAAACAACTTATTGTGCCTGGCTATACTTTCTTGGCTCATTTATAATCAATCTTGAAACTTATTCAAATCTGTCCACAAATTATTGTTTATGCTCTTTAGCTCATAGACAATTCTGACATGCAATTAACTTGCATTTGATTTGATTTTTGCACCTTTTTCCTTGCTTGCTTTATTTCAATTTAAAGATATTCCTATGTTAATACAACTGTATGCCATTTAATAATTTGGAGGAAAAGCACCTTAATTTTTATCAAAAATTGACATCATTTAGTGATGTGTTTGATGTTACATTGTCAATGCAAAATACTGCTTACTTCCAATGTCAGTTTATAGACAGAGGATTTTCAAAACTTTTTTACTTCATGTTTTTCAGAAATTCCTTTTTCTGGTCTACAAAAGCATGTTTTGATTAATTTTAAACTTTACTTAATATGATAATATCATGAAACATTTTTTCTGATGTCTCTTTCTTTCTTTCTTTAATTTTTCAGAATCCGTTCAATCTTGTGACATACACCATAATTGGTGATGACAACTCCCCGTCTTTCTTCACCATCAACGGATTTAGTGGAATGATATCTGTAGCTTCTTCAGCTCTGGCTGCAGACACACAAACTAAACATTTCGTAAGTAATTTGTTCACTTTATCTTGTTGATACAAGCAGAAAGATAAGGCTCTAATTTTTTACTTGAAGAGATAAAACAGATAAAGGCAGAATTTTTTAAGTGATTTCTTTGTTTCTTAGATTTTTTGTCAGCATAGGCTGAGTCTTAAATGTTTTCCTTCCTTATTTTATTATTACTTATTTTGCAACAGTTCTATAATTTTTTGGTAGTACTTAATAGTTATTTTTAAAACTTTGTATTGATAACAATTCTTCTGTAACATTTTATAGCAAAGACAACAAAATAAACGAAATTTACTTTTATCTCCAGGTTCGTGTCTTAGCCAAGGATGGAGGAACTCCTTCTCTGACAGCCACAACAGTTGTCGATGTGACTGTTGCTCG
>JAUUEB010133689.1:0-14651 GCA_032362205.1 Clione limacina
TCTTATAATATCCAAGAATCCCCCCCCCCTCCATTCCAAAATCCTTGCTACGCGTCTGTTGTTGCATGACTCCATACAAATAAGATATAAACAAGATAATTTAAAATAGATACAATTCTATTTCGAGTAACTAGCAAACGACATTTGATGTCGTAATCTTTAGAACCCTCATTACTTCTATTCTGGCGCAGTGTAAGCCTTTTTGAAGGTGTAATGAAGTATGAATTCAAGCTAACGCACATCCCATGAAATATAAGATACATCATTTATCATGTCGTGTTCAGCATCAATCATATTGTTTCGTAATAGTTTATCACGAACCGTGCTTTCTCAAATCAATTATTTTCTTTCATCTTAGACGTTTTTGGAGTCTGATCTTCCATAAGTCTTAGTTATGTTGATATTGAAATAAATTAGGTATTATATTATAACATTCTTGAATAATGTTAACATGTGATTAAGATACATTATTAATAAGTCCTTCATTTATAGCACGAACAAATAATGTATTTTCTTGTCTCGTCCCCCTGCTGGAGCCGACGGTTTGAGGATCGTATTACTAAATTAATGTGCACAATGCGCTGATCTAGTTAAGCTAACACAAAGAACTTAATGTTTTCATTGGCTTATAAGGGTCAATTGAATAGTAAAGTATGCAATAGTGCTTTTTAATTCAACATAAAAGGTCTGATATAAACTGTAAATGACTTTATTCCGTAATAAAATTATAATAACTAAATCAGTAAGATATATAGACCACGGGTATTTGGATTTTTGGCACACTTATTTGACAATTTATAAATCTACAATAACAGTTCCGTCTGGTACATGCTATGTTATAATATTTGTTGAATATGTTATCCATGTACATGATTCATTTTGTGTTTATATGTAGCACTTTTAAATTGTGTGGGCCAATGTCTTACCAATTGTAAGCGTTGAATGCCATTTTGCATACGAATTATTGTCTGTTTTTATATAATCAAAAGGCACTTGAATGCCTACAGTGCCATGATATTTTGTTGCGTGACTGTGATATGTAAGTGATAGGGGAATATGACGTACAATGTTTAAGAGAAGGAAGTCATGACTAACAGAAACGGAGAACACCAATAGACAGTTGTTAAAGGAATACCAATGAGATCAAGTGCTGCTCTGCTTACCTATAAGATTTCCATAGGAAGACAATTTAAATATTACCTTTGATAACTGTTTATTGCTGATAAACTATGTTTTCCCAGTCGAAATTATGAAGTCAGTTAGCTAAATCAACAGATGAACAGATCAGACTAACCAATCAATAGTCTTGCTTGTTGAAACTTATCTTTCTGAATTTGACACACATAACTCCTTTCATAAAATTATGCTTATATTAATTATGACGATGCATCAAACCGTATATTACGCCACTGATTGTAACTTTCTATCTTGTTTAATGCCCAAGCATTCGATCACATGATTTGGTTTTTAATTTTGTCATGTGTGCGGTTTTCTCTAAATCCACGTTTCGTTACAATTTGGATGACAATTGTTTGAATCAAACAAGCATTAGCCATTCAAAGGAATTCAATAAAGTTGCCATGTTTGCTATGATTTGCTATAAAACACGTCTGTAATTTGCAGCAAAGTGTTAAACACTAATTATGTTACTGAACTAAGTAAGAAAACAAAGGAGACTTTCATGAATGAAATAATTTTTTTTAATTTTTTCATTTGAGTAAACGATGTCAAATCTTATTACTATGATTTGATTCTTTTGAACTTATATTGTATGTCTATATTTTTAAGGACAAGCTGAGGTTGTGATTTCCCCTACGGCTATTTAAGCCATTATTGTCCTTAACCAGGATAACATAAATTGTGTGTAAGTTTTAAATATTGACATTGCTGCACACATCATTTGGGTATTTCGATCGTGAAACAATTATCACAATAATACGTTACTATACCCAAAATGTTTCCAATGGTATCAGAATTACACTAAATCAAAGTCAATATATTGCTCACATAGCAATTCAGTTGATTTCCCTGTAGGTTTGATTGCCATTTAATTACCATGAGTATTTTGTTTTGATCATATCGCAAACACGATTTGATATATCTCCCTGTTAATACATTTGAAAGTAATTGTCCTAGGTCTGTTTTACAGTCCGTTGTCCTTGACACAATCTTAGATATAAGTATGATGTTTAATGTTTATAAGGACGATGATATAATTGCATTAATAGCCAGAAATTGTAACAGTGAAGCGCACTACCAGAATATTGCTTGTTTAAACAAAAAAACAACTCTTTAATGATATTTGTATATTCTCTATATTTATTGAAAGATAACCCATTTGAAGCATCATTATACTGCAACATCCTTGAATTCAATGTTTTATGAAGACATAACATATATATCATGTATTTTAATAGACATTTGGTTTATATACCATCAATTATTTTGTTCTTGTGTCATGATTATCTAAGTAATATATTTACATCATCATATTTTTTTTTTACAAATGGGGTTACAATGGGTCTGAGTTTGGATAAATACAATGGTTTCATGAGAACTATGTTTCAAATTTTCGGTCTGGTGAAACATTATCGTCTTTTCTACTATAGACTTTCTGGATTAGGATATCAGTAGTGTGGGGGCTTTGTTATTGGCTTTTTTTCGAAGGGTCAGGGCAGTATTTTGACCTACGTGTTCTGCCTGTTTTTCAGCCAACAATTTATATCATTTAAAAAAAAGAATAAGCTTCAGAATGTATTTTTTTTGTAATTTATAATTGTAGCCTGCTCTAGAGGGAAACGTTGAATGATTGATAACGTTTTGAGGATTACCTTTTGCTAAATTTACTTAGATGTACTTGTTCCCACACTGTCATCTAACAGAGTAGATAAGAGGGTACTTATGTTATCAATAATAAGCATACCATTTCATTTCAGGGGAGAACAGCATGTTAAGACATCACTACCGCAAGATGAACTGATTTGATTCTCTCATGATAAAATATAAGTGTCAGTTTTGTAAGGAGACGAACGCACAACGCACAACATTATTAAGCATTTCATAATTTTATTAATGACGCAGTTTCCCCGAGCTTAATGATGTTCATTTATTATGAAATGCAAGACGAAAACAATCTTATATCATTACAAAAGATTGTCATTGATTAAATGTCATCGTTGTTTTTAGGACAAGGCTGGATGTCCTGCTATAGCCGGATCTTTAGTATACGGGCTAAAAATGGGCTAGAGCCAGATGGAACTCCGGCTATATCAGACTTACAAATCCCCCTGAAAAAAATCGAGAGCCATTTTATTTTTGCCCAACATTTTTTATTTAACATTCACAATATCAAACGTGCTACAAAATGGAAACACATCAAGTGGCCAATGACACATTTAAATTGTTCAAGCAAACTAGTTTAGTTTTGCAAATAAAAATGATAGAATACCATGAATAACATAATGTTAATGTTCAATATTTACGGTTGGATATGTGTCTTTTTAATTATTGTATATACATTGTGCCTCATTTGAGTTGAAAGCATTTAAAACATTTTAAAGTTATCATATAATCCTATAAGACAATGTAAGAGTATCTAAGACTTTGAAGATAATACATCATGACTAATATAAATTACAAATAAACACTGTATGTCATTGATAAAATATATAACTGAAATAAGTGTTATCATAGACGCATTATTTACATGAACTACAATACAAAACCTTAATTGTGGGTTTTGTATCAGTTTTTACCTCAAATTATTGAGGGTGCTTCTCCCTCAACCACGCTGTCAAAACAGGCAAAGCATTTTAATTGGTCGGTCTTCTTGACACGGATGGACAATGTGAAAAATATTGACTTGACTAACTCATCCCACTTATCATTTGGTCATCAAGAGAGACAGAGATAGTGAAAGGGATAGATATATATAGAGAGAGAAAAAAAAGAACGAATATAAGGTATAACCATAACCACATATTATAATAGGTTATATGCATATGCATGGCACACAATGCTCTATAGATTAGTATTCGACTGAAACAAGCCCCGGACAATGCTGGAGGTCCGGCTATAGCCGTATCTTTAAGAAACCAGCCACGAACAAGGCTACAGGTCCGGGTACAAGAAAATTGTTTAACATGAAATACTATCATTCTAAATCAGATTCATGACAAATCGGAGTCAATTTTGTTATCTACATGTTTGTTTCTGCAAGTCACCACATGGTATTGAACTGACGTACAATAAAAAAAAAACTGTTTTTAAACGACAAGGAAAAGACAAATAAAGCCATTGTACTAGTCTCAAGGTCTAGGAGTTAATGGATTAAATGAAAAACACTTCTGTTCTCACTTGGTTCTCACATACAACTTTTTTTATACTTCACTTGCTTTAAATACACTATATTATGAAAGTTACTTTTAGAAGTTTGCTAAAAAAAACATTATTGTAACATTTCAGGATTATTTACCCAATATTGTGAACTAATGCAACAAATCATAAATATAAGAAATACATTATATATGGTCAAGGATCTGTCTAAACATAATTTTCTTATTTACTTTTATAAGATCCTTAGTTAAACTATCAAACAGAACAGAGCAATACAACACAACAATTTTTCTTTTGAACTAATTTATATTGAAACATTTATTCAAATTTTATCAGTACACAAACAACAGTACTCAACAAACAAATTCACAGTATACATAACCAAGTCAAAAGGTACAAGGTCAGCAAATCTCAATAAATCAATGTATTCATTCGTGTCATCAATATGTAAGTGTGTTCACTTTAATACCAGGAATTTCAGTAGGGGCACCACGAGCAGGAACACTTATCACCCTCATATACCTGTGGGAATTAATGAAATTAAAACCAAATGAAAATCAAACTATTTAATTATTAAAAGTAAAACTTCTCGTGGTGCCCCCGTTACAATCCCTAATAACTTCTTCTCTCTCACCTTTTCACTTTGTACTATAAATACTGGTGATGAAACCATTCATATATTGTATTAGATACAGTTTCGCAACATCTCCTAATGAGAATTCCCTCCCGTACTTGCATCGGCATGCAATCCCTGTTCGTATGCGTCACCCTTGCAATACAATTGCCCTCTTTCCCCTCGTGGCATTCCTCCATGTGCCTCTTCATGAACGATGATTCGTCATCCTGTCTGTACCGGTGTTCGGTTCCTTGAAATAAAACTAAAAACATGTACTTATACGTGTGTTAAGAGGTTCAGGATTCAGTTTAAAATTTAAAATTATGGCCTGTTCTCGTCTAAGCATGTGTTAAGATACCTGACAAGACCACTTAACCGCCTGACGTATGTTGACGAAAGGCCAGTAATGGCACTCTGCCCTGATGTAGGATTGCCACATCTTCATGGCCATGCATATGTCATGTCTCATATCTCAGCCATTAGTTGGCGTTAAAACGATGTATTGGCGAATTTACGTCAATAATCAATGTTTAGAAGACGTGATGTAGAACAAATATGTCAAATTCCATGCTTTTTACGGAAAATGCATCATCATCATCATCAAAATCTATCAGATAGAGTCATTAATTTGCTTTAAATAAGAAAACAATATCTTTGCTAAACATGTTTCTTATTTCAGGAAAAGAAATTGTTGAAGCTGTGGAACCTGACGTTGTTTGTGTACATTGTCACTAAAAATACTGTTTTTGTTCATGTTATTAAATACATTAGAAAAATAGTTGTATTATTTGATTAAACTGGCATTCAATTTTTTTTGCGAAACTCTGAGCTGCAAGCTTACGAACAAGTGCGAAAAAGGGCAAACACTGTGGGAGACCCGGCGCATTTCAGAATATATATAATTGTGTCTTGTCTAACTGAATGACACCGGATCTAATGAATATAGAAGTGTGCGAAACCTCGGGCTTCGACACTTATGTCAAAGATAAGAAAAGCACTAAGCAATGGTTCGTGTCAATCAGATAATACATGAATCAACAGATCACCAAAATGCCTAGTTTCATTAAGCTGTGGAGAAACACTATTATTGATGACTCCCTAATCAGATGAGTGGCATTGGTATCATAACTCAGACATCGAGTTTGTGTTCTCTGGTTCAATATAAAATACAATTTTCACTTCGTAATATTTATAGTGAATTATGTTAGTTTATGAAATGTCAATAGCAGACATAATAACTTCTCACGTATGTAGGCGTTATTTTGCATTTCAAGCAAAAATAATGTTCGAGCTCAAAAAAGGATGTCACTCTTACCAAAATACTCAAAAAATAAGTAATATAGTTTCAGAATAAGTCAGGCTAACCCCATCTATTTATTAAAGCAAATGTCTCTCATTCTTAATGTCGACGGTTTTCACGTTTCTGTTTCTTTTAGAGAATAGGACCGCCCGAGGTTCACAATTGACTTCTTAACCGAGTTAATATCGGCTAGACTTTCAGTAATATAATAGTGTTAGCCAAGTCTGGAAGTTAATCTTATGATATCCTCCTTCCGGTAATGTTTATATTCTCTTTCACTTCCACTTGTAATCATTAACATCTTCTTTTGAATACAATTATTATTCTTTCAATCTTATGTTATCAGTGTCATAGTAGCAGAACCTTCCGAGACTTGTATGTGATATTAAATGTATCTTTGTGTGTGTATATGTGTGTGTGGTGTGTTCCCCTTTCTAAATTATTTAACAGTCATTTTATAAAAGACGGGATTGATAGTATAATTTAAGTGCAGCAAAGCTTCTAGAATGTATATTATCTGGAGTCATGATTGATTAAAGAAAATCAATTTACCTCAATGACTCTGTTTTGAAACGACGTGACTTTTCGCGACCATATAGACGCTTTCTCAGACGTAAATGGTGTCTACACATTCATGAGCTCAACTCAAGATGTCAGATGAGTGTGTTGACTGGCACTCGGTTGGTGTTTTGGCTGCTTGCTGCAGCACGACACGGGGGATGTCAATTCCCTGGTCCCGATTGATGGCGGGTTTCTGCTTGTAGATGTGGATCGCCTCTCTGTATTTTCTCGCGCAAAATGTCTCTTCTCGACCTACAATGTTTATGTCACTGAAGTCGAATGTGTGTAATGTGGCTACTATATCGGCTTGCATTGCCGAGTCTCTTTTTGGGCTTAAATCTCACTTCCATAGCGCTTGCTGTCTCCGCGCTGTAGTGTAACCATTATATATGTATTTGTACTGTCATAATATTCTGAAAAGGTTAGTAAGGTCAAATTTTCCAACGGTATCAACTGAATATTTTTTAAATGAAAAACGAACAAGAGCATTACAGCATAAAATACTGGTTCAGATGTTTCTGAATACACTTATAATTACTTACAGTATAAATCGAACACAATCAAAACAACTTGAAGAACTTAAAAATGATACTTTGATAAAAAAAATCAATGATTTGTTTGATCAAATGAAAAGCTTTTGCAATGTCAAAATGATATTGAATCAAATATATCATTTTATGAAGGTACATTTATGTTTTTTATCTATTATTTCAAAGATAAAGTTTAAAATATGATATAAGCCTACCAATGGTTTTTTTTGTCAATAAGGTTTTAACTGTATATAACTATAATCAGGTGTGTCTGTGTGTTCTTATACAATTGTTAAAACACTTCATAATAAAAGTGAACCGTGACAATATAACCAGAGTTGATTTCATTGAATGCTGATGGAGGAAAATAGTATCAATATTACTCAAAAGCCTGATATGAAGTGAAAGGTAAAACAAAATTGGTCTTTATTTGTGAACAATTAATTTAAGGTTTTGCTATGTTTTTAACGTCTTAATTAACACATGACATGTAATATAATAGACGGTGGTACTCTTAAAAGTGTACTTTCTGCAACCCAGATACTAATATTAATAATAAAAATAATAATCTTTATTGATCCCAAAATAACATGAGCAATTTCATTAAGATCCACAGCATTACTAAAACATGAACATGAGCGTATATACATAATGCATGATATTGTACCTGAATCCAAACATTAAATAGTAACATGATAACAAATTGAAAGATCATACAAATTAATAACGGTTTACAGTGTCAAAGAGTAAGCAAAGATAACATCTAAAACCCTAGAAATCAACATTACTCGTAAAACATAATATCAAAATCAACATATTTTACTGATACAAAATGATAAATTAATCCTCAGTAATGTGACAGTGTTCTTATCGAAGGCAGGATTAGCGTCTATTAACGTTGATGTTTGTCTTAACTGTATAAAGCACATGCTTGCCTGCGAAACTAAATGAACACAATTATGCACCGAGATAAGTCTGTTATATCTTTAAATTCCATTGCCCATCAAACCAAATAAAATACAATGAAATATTTAATCATATTTAAAACTTTTCTATCGTGATACGAAATGTAAACAAGTTTTTTTGTGAGGGAAACAAAATAATGGATCGTATATTCATGCAAGAGACAATTTTGCTGACACAGTGGAATTAAAGAGTTACATTTGTTACAACTTGCTATTGGAGGGAGAGGTAATTGAATGCTTCTTTCCATCCCCTATAGTCAGCTTTCTCAAAACATTAATGAAGATATGATGAAAGAAACACCTCAATACAAAACCACAGCTTCAAAAATTATTTCCGTTCACAATTCCTACGCCCGAAATCCCTAATAGACGTTCCCTTCCCATGGAAACTGTGTTTTTTTTAAGAAAATGTTAACCTTACATGGCTTTGTTAATCCTAGTATTTACGTGTAAAAACAGAATGAGTATTTCACGTAGGATCGTTTGATTGATGACCAGAGCTCCTATCGATTATACAAAGGAAAGTGTTAAAGATTATATTTGAAAATATGCTCTACACATATAAATATGATTTTTGTAAGCTCTTAGATTATATGAATGCTAAGTAGAAGTAGAAGCTGTACTATTATAAATGAGAAGAGATCATCTGAAATTAAAATAAATAATGTTTAACGAGAATCGATTATATTAAATACAAAACTATCATTACTTTAAAACAATCATGTCATTGATTTGCGCTTGTAAGTAAAGTGTTCAGTCTGTAGCTACTGATTGAACTAGAAAACATCAAAGGTATACTGCTCGTTACTTAAGCTTTCAGGTGATGTATTTTCAGCTTATTTAAAGTTCACAACTATGCACAATCGACTTAACATGCATAAATACCATTGTATAACCAGACGTAATTTTTGACGTAGATGTACGCATTCTCAAAATGTTATGATCAGCTGAATTCGAAAGATATAATATCCGTCTTTGCCAAAGCTTGAATGATTTTGACTTGCTCTTAGAGATATGCACTTTGCGCGTTGAAATTGTAATAAGTCAATTTCCAATCTGATCTTAAACACATGTTGTGTCATCATGACAACTCTATTAATCGCAATGCTGACAAACTGTTACGAATTCCCGTCTTGCTTGCCGATATTAAAACCCCCCATTAAACTGTTTTTAAATACAAAGTTAAATATATGATAGAAGGTTTAGGACAATGTCCATATATTTATTATAGTTCCGGAGTTTGATCGCTACAATTGCATTTAATTGGAATATTCATAATTGATAACTGATTGATTTTATATTGAAATATTACTAATAAATCAAGTTCCAATTGTATTGGCAGAAAAAACTTATTTTATGATGCTTACCAGGACATCCTATATACTGTTACTTACAATATTGACTGTAATCACACATTACTAACTTCACCTTTACAAACTAGTCGGTAAAATGTGAAAGCCTTTGATAAATCCCCTACAAGACCGCATGAATAATGTGTGCACCATCAGACACATGCCATATCCTTTTCATCCATTCTCCGGCATGCAACTGAAATCCCATGTGAAAGGCGCTTACCAACGTAAAGCAGTGAGGGTTTATCCGGTCTTGACTGCTAAGCTATTGTCTTTCACGCTAGCCGACACAATTGTCTAATGGTTTTAGTGTTTGTTAATTAACCACAGCTTACGGGGCCATTAGGTGAATGATACTTTACAAAAATGTTCTTGTTTATAGATTAATCTTTAGACAAAATACAACAGTTTTGTTCTTTTATGGTACTTAGAAAAATATAAGGAACATTGATAACTGTTTATTCGAAAACAAAATATGTTACTTGAGGGTTTTTTTCATTGACGGATATAAAATATGGTTGTCTCATAGAATGCACATTAAGAGTTGATTGCATTTTTGTTAAAGCTTTCATTGTCATTATGTGACACCTTCGCAAAAAGGCTATTGTAGACACTCATCAATAGGATAGAATATGTTATTGTTACCCTTTCTGTTACGCTTTGCTAGGTTAATTGAATGAAGAAACGTTTGGTTATAGTTAATAATGTATAATAATTTTAACACTAGACCTCCTACATACCTTCTGACCCATTCTTGTTCGCTGGGTCATAATTCAAATTCGAATAGCTTTGGTTCAACGATCAAAAACGGATCAGAGGATTGTTGGTGGTCTAATGGTATGAAATAGTATACAGTATTAAATATAAGCATTGACAACACCACTATGGCTGAACTAAGACTACTGTATAATTCACGAAGAAACATGTCCGTCAATGTTAAATCAGTCAATGTATGTTCAACTTGTTCATGTGATGGTAGTCGTACACTAGAATATTTGATATTACCAAGTGCACCTTAGCTGGCTGTGTTTGGATGAATCGGTTCTTTCTCACAGTTGTTGACCTTGGCCTCCCAGACTGACGACGTTCAACAGTACTTCCGGTGTGTAGGTAACTGTTATGTAGTCGGCTGATTACAGAAGGGGACACCGCAAGCATTCGATCCACCTCTCTACATGAAACACCATCTTCGAGCAAACCATTCACCCATCCTCTGTCGTGTGTACTCAAATTTCTTCTAGACATACTGATAGACAAGTGATTTTTGTAATCATTGCAAAGGTTTACATAGCTTAAATAGCGTGCTAGCGGGCGTAGTGTTCACTCAACATTTACCACGTGAATGTTTTCTTTGCACCCGAGGCGCGGTGTCAAGTTGTTATGAACTTTTAAAAACAAACGACTTTTTTCATGAATTTGCACTTTTTATTCCAAGCTGCCTGTTTGCAAATCAAGCACAATCTGTTTTCAAAGTTGATAACACTACTCACTGTTATATTGAGTGTGCAAACATAGGATTCTTTTTTTTTGGTAAGATATAACAGGAATAAAATAATCTAATTTGAAAAATGTATGCGTATTTGACAGTGTTTCCTAACTTTTTCCAAGAGTATATTAATCAAGTGTATATGGTTCATGTTTCAGTTTAAAATAACAAAGGATCGTCAATCCAGTGTGCCCATGTGTAAATCTACCTGGCAAGATATCTTCAGCGTCTAAAGATGTTGAAAAAATTCGAATGAAGGTCATTTACCCTGGCGTAGGATTATCACATCTTCGTGGTCATGCATGACTCATGTCTCCTACATCAGCTATTAGCAGTTTGAACTTGAAGCATGGATTAACATATTTGAAGTGCTAAACGGTGTTTGACGTATTTTTTTAACAAGTTTTTCTTAAGACATGATGTATATCAACTGAGTATAATTTACGCTTTCAAGAGGAAATTCAGCATCATTTCGTTCAGAGAAAAAGAAAGATTTGACATTTGAGATTGTATGCTTGCTTGATTACTTACGTGATGATTTCCTAAGAAGTCTCTGAGTGGATTTTGCTGTAATTTAAACATATGATAATAAACATACTAAAGTTATACTAATATTAAAAAGTATGGTAAAATTCATATATTTTGGGTTTTATGAATTAATATCGTTCCCTTATATATCCAAATCAAATACTGGACATTTTGCCTAATCGTTTTTAAGGCACCTTAGTTACCACGCCTTACGTCGACTCTATATCTGTGACCGTCTCGGGAAATGATGAAGAAAAACAAGTGGCTGAAGGAGAAAAAACATGATAGGTTGTCTCCCGTGACAAACCGCTCACTGGTCATTTGAACCCGTTTTTTAGTTTATTTTTCATTATACTCTGTTGAAAACGTATTGTTATACATGTGTAAAACTCTTCTGTTTTATTCACACGTTAGTTTTCTTTTGTTTTATGTATTATACATAAACATTATTGATAGATAGACGGACAGAAAGACATACATACATACAGACAGACATACATACATACAGACAGACATACATACATACAGACAGACATACATACATAAATAAAGACAGACAAGTAGGCAGGTGGGCAGATAGAAAGAAGACATACAATCAGACAGACAGGCAAACACGCAGGTAGACAGACAGCAACCAGACAGACAGACATTTTTTTTTCAAATAGGGTATTTTAAGCAAAGCTCTATAACTTATTGCGCATGGCGCCAGTTTTTAACGATTGGAGTGATGGAGGACTTTTGACACTTTATTCTTATTTCATATCTTCAAACTGTGGGGCATATTTGCGAATACAGTGGCACATATCTAGGCTTTTCAAACTCTTTTTGGGGCTGTTGGTGATAGCCCCTTTTCTGAGGGCTTAACTTTTTTTTTAAATTATTTTAGTCTTTCTATACTGTTTTTCGTTTTGTTATTCTTCAAACTGTTAGAACGTGAAAGTTTGGCAGGTCGGCCTCTTTTTTAATGACGTGTATGCATTGACAACATTAGGGGGGCTGGTCTTTGGATACTTTCTTCTTATCCTTCTACTTCGTCTTCGTTTAATTGATTTCTTAGAATAAGTCAGGTAACGCTGACGTGACGAAGTCACTAGCATAACCAATAAAGTAAGAACAAAAAAATAATGTAATATTTGAGTCAGTTACGATTAAGTTATAATTGTTGACGGAAGCATTAAGTCATACTCATTTTTCTGGTATGTAGGCGTTATTGAACATGTTCAACATCAATAATGTTAGGATGACACAGAAAAGAATGTTACCCTTATCAAACATTAGTCGGTATCCTAGTTTAAGACTAAGTTAGACTAGCCCCATTGATATATTGAAGCACACGTTTCTCCTCCTTTAATTTGATTGTTAGTATGTTCTTAAGGTTAAGTGCCGTCTGAAGTTCACCATTGAATACTTTACTATGGTAATAGAGTAACAATCTGGCTAGACTTCTCATGTTACATAATTGCGTTAGTCTGGCCGTATGAAATTAAATCTTACGCTATCCTGCTTCCGGTCATGCTTAACAACTGTTTCGTTTGAATGTTTTCTCATTATGATAACACTTGAACGCAATGAATCTAGTCTTTATACTTTCGTAGTTAGTTAACTATGTTCAGAGCCTACTTCTGAGATGTGTGTGTCTGTGTCTCTATACGCGATAACTTGAGAAATTTTGTTTGGAACTCTTTGATATTTGGAAGGATGATCTAGACCAGGAATATAATGGCTGCTATTTAAATCCAGACATATTTGTGAAAAATTGATGGAGTTATGGCCCTAATTGAGTATGTTTGCTATATGTTCTTTGCTAATTTGGCAAATACACGCTGTTGTCCTCTAGACTTAAGAATCAGAAATCCTGCAAAGAGGCTCTTCTAGTGACTATCTAACATCAAATAGTATTTGAATAATCAATTTAAAAACATAGTTATGGCCTTTTTGAGTATTTTGCGCTATGTCTTTGTTATTTTCTTTGCGAACACGCAAAAGATATCGTCAAAGATATAAATCTGAAGTTTTGAACAGAGCTTAATTCACGGGTCCCTAAAAGCTTGACCTTAATTTTTGGGACAAAATATTGTGAACGAGTTATGTCCCTTTTATGATTTTCAGGTGCGTGGTTGTACTCTCTATGAATACTCATTTTTCTAGATTAATGATTTTACAGGGGAGAGAAAAACACTGTCACAAAGAAAGTATCGTATTTGTCGTAGCCTTTACTCATATATATGATGACTATGCCGAATAACACGACTTTTTGAGACAACAAAATACGCGTTGCTCTCGCTCCTAGAAAGTGTGCCTGGTAAAATGTATACTAACAACAGTGTCAACAAGCAACAAGTTCAATAAACATTACATAATATAACATTTGGTATTTATATAGTGTATTACATGTCTGATTTCCCTTTACGACAACCGCCATTTATTGAGATGGAAAATTATGACAACGGGAACTGAATGGTTGGATGAAATATACTATTTGGTAAAATCGTATGATAGTATAACCAACAAAGTGCGCAAAAAAGAAAGAATATAATATGTGAGTCAATTATGATTTAAATACTTATTTGACAAAAGCATTCAGTGATATTCATTTATCTGGTATATAGGTGTTATTTGCAATTGTAAACATCAATAATGTTAGGATGACACTGAAGCGAATATTACCCTTATCAAATATAAATCATTAATCTAGTTTCAGACTAAGTTAGACTAACCACATTGAGATATTGAAGCACATGTTTCACATCCTTTAATTTTACACTATTTGATTCCTTAGTATGTTCCTAAGGTTAAGTACCGTCTGAAGTTCACCATTGAATAATTAACAGTGATAATAGAGTAATAATCTGGTTTTATTTCATAGGCATAAGTGACTCAAAGAGAAAAAACTAATGGGTCATATTTTTTGTTATAAAACACACGTGTTAATATCACCTTGCACAGCAAAATAGATGACTTATCGTAGAAATCACTTT
>JAUUEB010133800.1:0-14649 GCA_032362205.1 Clione limacina
TATTGTTTTGTCAGTTCTTACCCTTCTATGTATGTGTGTTTATATGATTAGGCTATCAACACGTACCTTACCGCTACTTCGTATCACTAAGGACATCAAGTTTGAATGATAACTGCTTAGACTAGGTCCCCCAAACACACCATATGTTGTGCCAGTCGTCCTGCCTGTGCCACATTTATTTCCCGCCATTCTTCTATGTCATCTTCATATCGTCTTCTTGGTCTAACTCTTCCTCGTTTTCTCTCCATCTTACACTCAAACACACAACTTTTAAGAGTGTAATATCTTTTGATATGTCAAAAACAGTTTAAATTTTGCGTATATAAAATAATTTCCTTATTATATTCATAATTAATTTCATCCACATCGACTTGTCTTATAATTCCTCTGTGTTAAGGTCAAAGAGAAGTAGTGATAGGATACATCCCTGTCTCACCCATAGGATACATCCCTGTCTCACCCTTGCACATAAAAACTACGCTGTTGTTTTGTTCAGTCTGATAATTGCTTTTTCGTACAAAGATTTAGAAGAGCAATAAGTTTGGGGTAGAAAATAATGTCTTGTAAAGTTAGCGAGACCTTTTCAAAGCGTTCACAGTCAGGCGCTTTTGAATAATATATAATGCATATTACCATATCTCGTGTGTCCTCCCTGGGCTCGAGTCTATGCCATCCAGGTTAGTTTTTTACGCGCTAATTACGCATCCACCCATCTATCGACTCCTGTAAGGCCGATAATTATTTTATAAATTAATTTGATGAACATTGTAACCTTTTTTGCGTATTTTTTTGGTGTTTATTTTTATCCTTTTACCTCATTACAACGAGTTATTTTTAACTATACCCCAAACAAATATCTAAATAATTGTCGCTAAATTTGTTTTGAATTGATTTTATTTCCAGCAATTGTCGAACGCTTCACAAACCTTCATTATATTAACCCAAAAATTTATATTATTATTATTTGCTACGAGGTAGTTATTAAGATCCCAATAGATTTCATGATTGCTTCCTAGAAACGTAACCATTGTAAAACCCGGCGCCGTATAATTGGCATGTTTTGGCCAATTTGAAGAGGCATTGCGTCCACATTATGCACATTCGATTTTCGATCCTCTTATTTCACGAGCGAAGTTCTAAGGCAAGGAAGAAAAAGGCAGTGTGTAAAAAATACGACATTGTATCGAATTGTATCAAACCTTCTTCATGTCGGTTTTTAGATGTTTTTGGTCGAAAATCATCATATTATATAGCATTTTTGATAATGAAGATTTGTCATATTTAGATTTAGTTCTTGATAGTTTAGGTTGTAACAAAATCTATTTGTAGAAACATGTCACGATCGCCAGTCCTGTTAAGCAAGTTCAAAGAGACAAGGTCTTGTCAGCCGTACAAAATCAATTAAAAAACACCCAAATAACCCAAAAAAGTTGGGGTCGCTGTTTTTTGTCTCAGAGAAGTGTTCTCAAAGGTCTTTGATTTGAAGGAATGGATAATGAGTTTCTTAAAATAGAATGGGTAAGAATGTATGAATCAGCATCGATAAGATCATGGTGAGAAAAGTGCAGTAATCAATACAAAATCAATAGATTATTTTTTAAACCGGACCGAGATTTGGAATATGTTTAACTGAGTGTGATCACGTCGACAAGACTTGTGTTTTCTTTATATTTACTGAATATGTGTATATCCTTGTATTGTTCAACTAATTTATGAAATGTTAAGACTTATTAAGTTAAGGGTATTTGAATTTCTACTAGCGGAATTTTGTGATCTCGGAAGAACTACGTCCTTGCTTATTCATCTGTGATGACGCACGGATTTTTTAAATTGTATAATGCGTAAAGGCAGAGATCGAAAGAAACTATAATTTGGCACCTGGAAAAATGTTTTGTCACCTATTTGTTAATTTATTGTTCATATAATTGGAAATAATCATTTAATTTGTTTAATCAAAACAACAGAATTTGTATTATCCGTCAAAATGACACGGAACGTTTCTTTGTTTTTGTATCTAAATGTCCAAATTCAGTCAGAAAGGGAATTCTATTAAACCTTTATATGTAAAAACGATATCCAGAGAAACGTCAATATTCATTATTTTACTAACTCTAAGTGTCTTTAAGTACACTCGTACTATTGAAGGAAAATGTTTTGGAAACGATGCACAATATCGGCATTCTTTGACAGCAATTAATTCATGCTATTTTGGGCAGACATTGAAATGTGAGTTTTTTTTGTAATAAGACAAGATTATACAAAAATCTATAATATGCATTATAACAAGTATTTTTGGTGAATCGAATGATATAGGGAAAGAGAACTGTGACATCTCTCTTTATCTTTGCCCTTTCTACCTCTCTCTGAGTCTGTAGGTGTTTAAATTTAATTTTATATCCCGCTCTTACTTTCACACACACACCATGCACACAAACTTAGCACACACATGTATCGCACATAGATATGCCACATTCATTTCCTCCATTTCACAAACAATAAAAAGTTAGAAAAAAATATTCATTCCTTTGCAAGCTTTTTTATGTAAATAATTATGTTTTGTTTTCATTCTGGCTGCTGCTTCTACTGCTGTTATTCGTCTATTGATTTGATTTCCACATCAAATCTGAAAACCATTGAACGAACGTGTTAAAATCAATTGTTTCAACGTTAAAACATTGACTTGCGAAGCGAGCCGTTATTGACGTTTTCATCTGCACATTTGTAGCCACTAGAAAAAGAGGTCCTTCTGTAAAGTCCATGCTTTTCATTCTTTATAATTATTGTTGTAAAGGTTTTTTTTTTGGTTCGGCTGTGTTGCTATTTTAGTGATTTTTCTTATTTCAGACTGTCTAGCCTATCAATTTCCTCTAAGTAAGGGCACTGTCAATCAAGTCTGGTGCGATCGTTTTACTGTATAATCCAATTTATACTGTTCAGTCAATCTTGAATAGTTACATTGTTGGGCTGTGGTTGATTATTTTTGCTTGTTCAATCATTCGGGGACCATGACACCTCACAAAGGTTTCCACGGTGTTACGAAACTGTCGTCTTGCAAAAAAAAGTTTTTTGTTGAAGTTACAAACAAAATAGGTGCACGTTAACTGAAACGTGTGTTTGTTTTTTTGTTTGTTTGTTTCGTTCGCCTGCTACCAACTCGGACGTAGTCAAATTGGTCGAGAGTAAACCAAGGGAATTTATCTTGCATTAACCAATGCTTTAAACTCTTATATTTGAACATTTTAGTGCGTCCCTTCATCCAGTGGCGGCAGTTTCCGGATTCAGACGCTAGTCAGTTATCTATGCTGCTAGAGTGACAGTTGAAAACATTAGCATTTTACATGTATCTACCGGAATGATTTTACCTGTATCTACCGTAATTATTTTACCTGTATCTACCAGAATTATTATACCTGAATCTACCGTAATTATTTTACCTGTATCTAGCGCAATTATTGTAAGTCAATCGTATCGGTATCTTGCTGAATATTGTACCTCGACCGGGCCGTCATTTAGCGGGATTATAGTAACTCGATCTGACCGGTATTTGGTGGGATTATTGTATCCCAATCGGACCGATATATAAAAAAAACTAGCAAAATTAGTGTATCATATATAAGACCTGTATTGACGAAATTATTGTATCTCGGTCGGTTCGGTATCAAGCGGAAGTATGTATCTCTTTGGATACTTATTAGACGTAATTATTGTTACTCCATAAGACCGGTCAATAGCGGAATTACTGTAACTCAATTATACTTGTATTAAGCGGAGTTGTATTGTACCTTGGAAACCATGAGAACTTGGCTGTGGCTGGAAGAGAAACATTTGCAAACTGTTGTAAAATATTGCGTTTATTTTAATTTCCCTTCTGTTTCGCGTTGAAATGTTTAACAAATGTAACACAGTCTAAGCTAAGGGTGGGCAACATTCTCAAAAACGATAGCGTTGTAATACTCTTTGAACTTATCTTGAAGCTTTAAAGGATACATCAATAATATTCACATCTACAAGTGCAAGAGCAACCGCCAAGCATGTGATGATCACCGAGGAATTTCCATTTTTTATCACAGATTGGCCTGACAAGCCAGCTACGCACTCACCGAACACAAACGTACCATAACGTCACAAACATGATGATTAAAGATGGTCATGGTTACTACTGACGGACGAACAAGAAGATCTCAAAAGAAGATTCCATCTCGAAAACTATTTATGTGGATCCTCGATACAAAAGTCTTCGTTAAAAGGGGCTTTACAGTGTCATTGCCATTTCTACTATACACAGTTTTAAGTGGGGAACGGATAATTGATGTCGAGACAATGAAACAATAAATAGGGAAAAGTCTGGCCAAACTTCAAGACGTTTCTGGCATATTAAGTTACAAATCATACGCACCAAAGTACTCACAGTAAGAGCAAATACGTCCTCATTGACCCAGCACTTGCATAAAGTATTACCGCGCTTGGATTCAATTATATCACATAAAAAGAACGTTAATGGTAACATATCAGTAAAGTTGTATCAAAATACAATATATTTTACAAAATGATGTCATTGACAATGAATATTAAGTAAGTAAATACTCAAGTAGAGATGTTTCTTTGTAAATCACAACATTCTGCACTGTTGCGTTTAGCGTTCAACATTTAATGGTACACGACGACCGGATTTATCTAAATTGTCAAGAAAGCAACGATCCCATCATCAAGGTTAACATTCTATCTATCTTTGACTAGATCTAGAGTGTTAAGTACTAGCAAAGAGTAAGAGTGATAACTCTGGTGATGGTCCATTTGTAATAGTATTCTCAACAGTTATTGATTTACTTCTCTTTTCGGAATAGTTCGGTCTTGATCAGCTGATCACACATATTATTGTACCAGTCTATCTAGTAATGGAGATTACTACGCCTAGGGCTAACTCACAATAGAATATCACTACGTGTAGGATAATAGGTCATTTTATGGCAGTCACATCACAAACATATTATTGAAAAGAAAATTCATTTTAACACTTCACGCTTAAGATACATTTAAATGGATTTATTACACCAGAGGGATAAAAAAACATCCTTAAAGTAGGACACCAAAATTATATAATAACCCTTCTACATAGAATAGCATAGCATAGCTGCGAGCACGATAGACTAAACTTAGCCCACACATTTTTTAGGTTTGTGCTGCATGGTTTGTGTTTATGTTTATTTTACATTTACTAAATAACCAGAGACTATGTCTTCTGGGAGACTGTTTCCGGAATCAATAACTCGGTTAGTGAGGAAAATATTGAGATGATTCGTATTATCTCTTGGTTTAAAAAACCTGTGGTGATCTTTTAAACTTTTAACATAGCATCACTGTGCCTGCTGAATTCCAGACTTAGTAATTTTTAACGTTTTAGCCTCTGGTGATAACTAAGACTGTGCATGCAAACACAACATCTAGTATAGTGTTTTTGTAGTTTTCAAAATGGTCGATCTACTTCCTTTTATGGACTAGCAGATGCCCCGTTCTCCGAACGTGTAAGAAAGATTTGCCAATTAGGGCAGAGGGTGAGAGTATTATTTAATATTTCTTTTATTTAAACCAATTAACACAAAAACGCCGGAACGGAAAACGCAACAACGACGTCTAACGCAGGACGGGGAAACGCAACAAGCAACGACCGCTCAATTTTTAATCTTCAAGAACGTAAAATTAGGCCGTTTTTAACTTTCCTAGGTTCCTAGGTCCATTATAATAAGATTACTCACTTAATTAGCATATTCAATTATAATACGCACAAAGATTTGTATAAAGGTACCATAATATTTGTTGTCTTAACATATCATATCTTTAGTTTGATGAATAGCGAATTAAAAGTACACTATACGAATAAATTCTCATTTAAAATATTTTATGACAAAACGTTTAAAACTAGCAATTATAATGTTAAATAATATGAAAACATTAGTACCAGAGAATAAGACTTACAACATATGTAAATGAAACTGATTATTCAACAAATCTTAGACGGAATTTTATAACATGTTTTTATAATAATATAAGGAATTTTACCAAGAGAGAAAAATCTGCTTTCAAACATGTTGATTGTGATAACTGGCACTTTTTCCATATTACAAAAAGATATTATCAAGGGCAGAAAAACAAGGCAATATCTCCTTTCGCATCTAGAATTTCATAGGCTGACTCATCAATAAGATTGGCTAGTACATTAAACGTGTAATCTGATATTGATGACGTCATCACGCAATGGTGATCGTGTATGAACTGGAACAGCTGACCGGATGTTGAAATCAGCTTGACAGACTGGTTGGTCTGTTATATTGAGATACCAAACACAAACTAAGATTGACCGCTGCCCGTTGCTCTCTTGAACACGACCAATACATTTGGGCCTAAATTATCTTTAAATACTTACTGAATTATTCATTCAGTTTCATGACACTAACAAAATAGTCAACTCTTTTATCTCGATCCTTTTTAAGAATGAAGGGATTTACAATCTATAGACGAAAAACAGGTTTTCGAGGCAATGAGATATCCAACTTATTAACATTCTAAAATGTTGTCAAATCAATATAATCAACCTTGTAAAATGTTGCAATTTGTTAAAAATTTCGAGCAATTGCAAATGAAACTGCAACAGTTCTTGATACCGCTCGTGAATATGTATTTCCTTTCTTATCATTCTACAAAAATATTGATGGCATTTGTGTATTTTTGGATTGAATTGAATCGAAATGGCTTATTTAAAGAGTCGCATAATTACAGTATCGATAATTATTCGTGAACTACAATGATCACACAGTTTACAGAGCGACACTTTTCGTAATATTTTTGTATTTGTATTTAAACAAACATAATTCCAGCATTGATATCTATTGGTGAACTACCGTTAAAGAAATATGTAAATTCACTACTTTATCTCCTTAACTCTTGCAGGATTTGTTGTTTTCGATTAGCAGTAGTAATCTACAGTTTTATAACCAAATATACATGTTTTTAAATGATCAATATCATTACAGGTTGGCATTTAAAACCTGTGAATATTATAACTCACAAGCCAACAATATTGATGCTGTCACTATGGCAACGGGTACTGGTGTCATGTGAACAAACGTAAAATGACATCAGGATAATTATTTTCCAACACGTTAAGCAATGAAAAGCATATCACCAATGAACGGTGTCGCATATGAATGACCGTGGTCAAAGAGCTGTTGTTTTTCATTATCACCTTGGAACAATACTTCAAGCCTGAGGCTAGACCATGCCAGATGATAACTTTCACAAGGTTCTGTCCACATAGTACGTTGGAGACAAAATATAATCATCTCTTGTTAAGGAAGTCTCAAAACCAACTTTACTTCGTCTGGTCATAAAGCCTTCGGCAATGTAATAGAATTGAAATAATGGACCGATTGATGCATCCGGAAACAATTTGAATAGCAAAATACGACTAGGATTTCAGACTTACGATAAGATGGATTTCCAAATTGCTACCTGCTTATCATCTAGAGAAATGTACTAATAGCGGAGTTGGTAGTGCGTATGGTTATCACCAGGGGAACCGGAGTTCACTTTCATTTCAAGTCCTGATAAATATATTATTTTCCCTCCTGTTAACCAAGTTGTACATAATTGATAGGAAGGTAATTTTATGAACCGGAGAAGTCAATTCAGCGAGATAAGCGAAGTAAAACTAACAAATAACATATGCCTTGTTTGACTTGAGAGAATTCTTAAAATATAACCCCCTTGCGATTGCATAATTCACGAGGAAGAAGTAACATATCACAGTTTATGACTACCGCCGGCATGACCCACTGCACTACTTTCTATTTTAGAGACACACCTACGCCTTTAGTGACATGGCGAAGCAATAAATCAGATAGGAGTTTATATTGGGAATGCACTCGGAGAGGGATTAATACACAATTTACGTATGTTTTCTAATCCAATCAAACCGCTCGAAACGCACCAAGGGAATAAGAATACCTTAAAGTATGCAGTATGCTTGCAAATCAGGACTCATACTTCAGTTCATTTGATTTTTACAATATTTCGTTATCAATGTCCTTAACAAGAATAATTGTTATTGTCTTTGACCCATTTATCTTTGCTCAGTGAGTGGACTTTAATATGAAAAAAATACTAATACCCACATGAATTCTCAGTCATTTTGATGAGCTATATAATAAATATAAGGTCAACATCTAAATAAGAAAGCGCGCATGAATACATGTCATAAAAAAGATAACTCTTGTAGAAACAAGGGAAATAAAATATCTTAAAGCCTTGCCGTTGGCCCGTTGTTTTGTCGTTCAAATAATTAAACATCTGTAAATTATAAAATAGAAATACAAAACAGAAATTACAAAATGAATAGATAAATAAATAAATAAATAAATATTATGGTACTCAGCCAGTAGTAAATAATAAATCAAGAATCACACATTGTCAACATGCAAAGAGAAACGTTAGACATCAATGTATCACTAAATAAGGTGACGGAAGTTCTAACTTTGTTTTAAACTTCTGACATTCCAAAAATAGTTCATGACACAACATTGAAATATCAGTAAGTAGTCGTGACCTCTCAAAACGTTAAATCTGAGTTGGTCATTTGTTAGTACCCACGCAGAGGTCTTTTTTTGTTTGGATGTTGAAGTTTATCCCACAACCTGTCCCAATGACATGACCATAACAGGTCATATCCTTTACTCATTCATTAGTGAGCTCAAAGGCTTCGTCGTTTCGTTCGTGAATAAAAAAAAAACTCGGCATTAATGATCCATATACATCCATCGACTCTATTTTTACTCTCTAATACTTACTAAGGGCTAAATTAAGCTTGAGCGCAACCCTTTTTCAGTGAGACAACGAGTCTTATATGAACGGGATTCTATGCTATTGGTTTTCATCTGAGATTGAAATTATCATCAGAGTGAAATTATAGAATATTTAAAAGACAAAAAAATTGTTCGGTGTTTTAATTGTGTAATACAGAGGAAACCGGGTCTTCTTTTATTTAAGAAGAAAAACTTCGTTTTGATTTGCGTATTTATAATTCTTGGCGAGGAGCTCAAGCTCTGCAAACCTCATTGTGACACATTGTTTTGTATTTCAAAACATATATTCATACTTTTTTGCTCTTGAAGAAAATCATTGTCGAGCAAACTATGATCTGAAATGAACCGGACTATCTTGATATGTCATAGAGTCATAGTTTGAAATTGGTTAGAGGGATCTGTAACTCAGTTAGTAGCGCGTCAGCCTACCACGCGGAGATCATGAGTTTGGTTCCCGGGCGGTGCCGTTGTGGTTTTTTCGGTCATGATTTGAGATTTAATCCTGAAATGCCTTTAAAGTCAATTTAGATCTTCCAAAAACATCATCTGACCTTGGTCTATTGCACATGACATTACACGGAATTTGGTTTGTAAATACCATGTGAGAGAAAAGTCATAGAGCTTGGACAATCGAATCCGTATTTAGAAATTATCTCCCCGTTCATTCGGTGCTGCTTGCTGATTGTCAATCGTGAGGCACGAAACTTTACGATTTTTTGTTTGAAATTTTGTACTTTTAAAAATTAATTCCCAAAGTTAGTTGATTTCTTTATTCGTTTTTGCCTTTTCGTATCTTCACATAGTTCCAGGTCATAGAGGTGGTATGTGAACAATTTATTGATCCAATTACATTTGATTCTTTGTTTTGCTAGATTGGTATAGGTAACATATAGACATTATCTTGAAGCATGATTGACAGTTGTGACGTCAGCTTGGCGACTTTTGGTGGTGTTATCTTATTTGAAGCTTCTAAAACTTTAAGCGATTCTATGTCTTATGCTTTTTGTTCCTTGTTGATGGCTTTATATAATCAATGACTAGGGCAGTTACCTTGACCAATAATCAGGAAGTAGTCACCCTAAGGCAAGGACTGATCACATATGGCAAGTCTATTATACTTTTTGGATCAAAGCTAGTCCCGAATGACGCGTTTTGTCTTCAGAGGATATCCAGGAAGTAGCGAGGTTGTTAAATGAGCTTGAAAATAACGTTATATCTAGTTATTATCGTGTGCAACAGGGCGGTAAAATCCAGCAGAGAACACTACAAGAAGAACAATTGGTGCTATTTTCCAAGGCCAATGTGCCACCGAGCCTCATATTGCTACATTGGCAACAAAGAAGAAGAGATGCAAACTGAGATTGCTTTGGTATAAAAACAGACTGAATAACAAGTATTCAGAGACAAGTGTTTTTATGACAAGGAAAATTACGAGGAGCAGGTCTCCTAATGCGGCGCTACAAAGGCATTTGAGACTCGCCTATGAAGTAGCTCTTCACTAAAAAAAAGTAAATTGAAAAAGATGACTGAATTTTGCAGTCAATGAATAGCCATGATTGAAGAGGGTCGAGGGATTCAACGAGCTAAAGAAGCAAAACAAAGGCAACAAATATCATTGAAACAGGAACAAACAGGTTTAGTGGTTTGCAAAATACAACAACTGCAATGTAGCATGCGCGAGACCAATTTGACATTTCGGTCACAAACAACACTGCTCCAATAGATCAGGAGTTGTATGGCCTAATTTATAGATGCATACTACCTTTAAAAATATAACCATGGTTTCATTAAATCTTTCTATTGATTGTGGGGGCTTGCACTCGAGTCTGAAACCGTCAGCCAGCCTGAATCGGGACATCTTCAGATCTGTTTCTCAATTCCTTACCCATATTTCTGTTCTAGTTTTCTTTGAATTCAAGGCTGTCGCTACAAGTCTTCAAACACCGATGATTTCTTAAACACAACCTTGATGGGTTTATGTCCTCCACATTGCTTTCAGCCTCTTAGACTGTACCAGAAATAACTTAGAAATCTAATTTCTGCTTTAAGGAATCAATAACGTTGATGTGATCTAAGGGGTGTTTCCAGCGTCAAATCAAACCAAACCCTTTCAATGTTGAGAAAAAGATTGATATTAGTAGCAAATTGGTCCCAAACTATTTACCAACGAATTAGTCTGAGTGCAGGCCAAAGGAGCCCCTCAATCCATACTTAATTCTAAAATGAAGGCAACATTAGTTGTTGGCCCATGGGAAATCCCCTGCTAGTCTGGGACTCACGCCTGCCATTGGGTGTTTTGATAGAAAAAAGTTACTCCGAAGACTTTTATCTAAATATAAATGTAATCGATGTACTGAGGTCACATTGAAATGTAAGAAATAACACAACGACACATGATAGACAAAGGCGAATCAATGGGATAGGAGCAAGTAGGCTAGACAGTCACGTGATCCTCGATTTTAACAAAGGTTTAAAAAAAAGACTAACGAAAAATTAAACGTCGTTGCAGTTGCGGGTATAAAATAATGTTTCCTTTGCTAACGGTGACCAAAATAATACGATCATGTGACTACTTTCTCATACCTCATAGAATTATTGGTATGAAATTCATGTGGGGGAGATGAGTGCACGAAAAATGGGAGTTTATGATACGAAGAGGTCAGAAAGACGGATCGGGATGGGGTGGGGATGCTCATCTTTTTAAAAGAAAGTGCCAGTGTCTACTCGTATTTTTATTTGATTTCACCTTTCAACCGTAGAAATAGCGGGAATTGGGTCTTTCTGGTATTTTTTGCTCTCAGCGGAATCGTTAAATGAGCAAGTACGCTGCTTTAATAGTGTTGGGCCGTACATAATACTTTTCTTAGCACAACCAATAAAAGTACTGATAATTGTTTGCATAATATAAACAGGCAAGCTAGTAACGCTATGTCAATGCAATAAATATTATATACGGTGTTTTATACAAAGGAAATAATATACCAAACTGCAACAAGCGAAATAAATGTTTCAAGCTAAGGGGACGTTTTATTTAAATTATTTATACATTTTTTATATCATGTACAATTATTTGAAGAATTAATTCAATCTGCAGTCAAAAGTACGACAATCCGAAGCATTTTAATATAGCGTACTTATTTTTTGAAAAGTTGTACGGTTATTACAGTTCAGCTTTGCTCGTGTAACAAAGTAGCCCTTATCGTCTAATCAAATTCAATACAAGTGTAATGTTTGCTAAAGAGGCTCTTGCGTCTTAGTCGACGATAAATCAATTCTAAAGATATAACTCAACTTTAAAATCCTTGCCACTTCTGTTTGTTCTATTAGATCCCTTCACTGAAATTTCATAGGTCAGTTGTTCATGTGTAACCCCGTCTTACGACTATGGATAAGGGGCACAATAAACGAACTACTGTAATTTTTTGGATATCAATTTCAACATAGACATGCTTTTTATCTGACGTTTTCATATTTGGGTTGGGATAACCTAACCATATTACTATTTTTTGCATTTTTATGACAACAACGCTGTTTCGATCATGTTGTAATATTGACAATTGAGAAAAGGTTCCAAAGAGGATGATGATCAAACACATTTTTGAAGCGAATTTTTATTAAAAAAGGAAATATAATATGTTTCACATAGAAGGGCATTATTAAAGATTTAGTATGATGAACGTTTAGTCTATGAAGGAGGAAAACTTGTTACGATAACATTGACATATGGCGGTTCGCATTGGCGTGTAGCAACTATTTCTCATTTTAGATGTTTTCTTTTACATACTCAGGGATTTATTTATGAATCGATTATTGTTATTTAAGTTAAACTAATTTGATTTCGATAGGTAGGCAATTGCGGCTATTCTTCCATAGTAAAATAGTTAGCAAATCATTAATTTCGAAATTAGAATTATATTGTAACCTTTAATCAAAGAAACTGTAATGATAACAAGCTTTACTTTGGTTTACTTCAAAACTCAAATAGCAAGAAAATTATCATTGTTTTACTATTGTATTTCAAACATAATAATGAATACTATTGAAATAGATTCTTCGCTTCAAGCCGTTTGATATTTAATAGTGTTTTACTTTAAAAACAGTTAATTGGTTTCCCGCTGCTACTTTATTTTTATTAGATTTGAAAGAAATAGAGGAAGCTGTGATTAAAAATAGTAATTAGCCCATAGCGACCATTTTAATTTCCACTCGAAGAGTTTATGGTCTGTAAACAATCTATACTCATAGACAAGACAGGGAAAGTGCAAATTTATCAGTGAGTATTCAAGTATGTCGAGTTTTTGTCGGAAAAGATTGATCGAGTAATTTGAGTCTTTTTAAAACTGTCAAGCAGCCATTAAAATTATATGCTTGCTCATTACACATTTTAAGCATTATAAGGAGATCCATCCATTCTAAAAAAATCATTACTTTTAAAGAGTAATATGGTTGAACGAGATTTTATAGCAAAGCGAATTTTATAGATTGCACGTAATTCATTGACCTTTTATAACAACGAGTTTTATACCTCTTTGTTTAATAAATATGTGAATAACTCAGTATATGCATCATCTGTTATCGTCATGTCAATGATGGCTAGCGCTTTTTATAATATAAAAAACTGGTTTTATCTGATTGCCCAGGTGTCAATCAATACCTGACGCAGAAATTCAGGTAACTTAACAGACATAAAGACGTGTTAGGTAACAGACAGAAAGCTAAACATAGAAACACATTGAAAGGCAGGTAAAATAACAGACGGAACGAAAGTTAAATTAACAAACAGAAAAATGGTTAAAACAACAGGTAAAGTAAGAAGAAGAAGAATAAACTTTTTACAGAGAGAAAGACGGATTAAATATAAGATAAAAAAACGGCTACTGTAAAAAAGAAAGATTAAGTAACAAAACGGAAGACGTGTTATGTAACAGACAGAAAGACGGGTGGAAAGACGTCAAAATTGCAGGGAGTAAGATATTTTAAGTAACAGAAATGAAGCTGATAGAGTAACAAACAGAACGATAAACCTTGTTATAATAGATACATTTACAAAATAAAATTGAGTAAAGTAACAGTTAAAATAAAGCAAAATAAACAGGTAGAGATACTTTTTAAAACTAAAAACATCTAAAGTAGACAGCCTGACGGACAGAAATACAGGGTACGTAACATACTGACAGACGGCTTGTGCATGAGACAGAAAGACGGCTTAAGTTATAAACAGAAACAAAGATAAAGAAACATATAGGAAGACAAATAAATTAACAGAAAGACAAGTTAGTTAACAGAAAAAATACAGGTTAAGAAACACAGAAATACGGATAAAGTGGCAGACAAAATGACAGATAAAGTTATAGACCGAAAGAGGGGTTAACTATCATACAGTAAGGCGCGAAAAGTACCAGACAGAAAAAAGAGTAAATTAATAGATATAAATCCATCAAAATAGAGTTTATGTAAACCAAGTGCAGAGCTAGGATCGAATAACAAGAAGAAAATGACGCCATCTAAAAACGTAATTATAAAATCATCTCGAATATCTATGTTAAAATATATCGTGCAGCCATTTGCGTCACTAGACTCACTCAGACATCGAGCTAATGAATAATAGCTATTGAAATAATTGCATTGATTGTTCATTTAAATGGGATATGCCGTTTACCTTCTCAGTCTCTTTCTCATATTTTTTCTCTCTCCCATCTCTCCTTCTCTTCCCTCTCTCTCTTTCTCTCTATCTCTCTTTCTCTCTATCTCTCTCTCTCTCTCTCTCTCATCTCTCTCTCTCTCTCTCTCTCTC
>JAUUEB010134021.1:0-14648 GCA_032362205.1 Clione limacina
AGTAGAGACAAATACACGGGTTTTATTACTAGAATGACAGAATTGATAAAGAGTTTTCAAAAAAAATAATGAATACATCAATTTCAAGATTTTCAGACTCACTCCACGCCTCTGGAGGACGCCAAAGAAAAATGCCCAGAAGGAACTCTGTACCCACCATCAATCATCTTATGCACACAACCTGTAACAAAGAGAAAATGTAAAATAGTTTACAGATCAGTGAGATTAAAGATTGCATGGATGTAGAACATAATCAGCAGGGCAAGGTGTGAAGGCCACTGACAAGGCTTCAAGACTTTAAATTCAGGCCAAATGGAGATACAGTGTTGAGCCTAGAGATGTTGTTGTGCTTCCCAATATTTGCGATCCAAAACATCACCTATGACTCTCCAAAGTATCTGGACCCTCATGTCCTGAATTGAATGCCCAAAAGAATTGAAGTGCCTAGCCACGGGCAAGTGGTCCTTACTCAGTCTCACACTAGCAAGATGTTCTAAGAACCTAGTCTCTAAAGTCCTTTCTGTCTCCCCAATGTACCTATTGTAGAGTTAGAGACGGTCCTAGTAAAAGTCATGAGGTGTTTTCTGTACATCTGAGGGTGATCATCCTATATACTTGAACATTGAGCAAACCTAAATATAAATTTTTATACTTTTAACGTTCTCACAGAACTGTACGAGTATTTAGATACTTGTACACAATTTAAATCACTCACCAATTTCTTCTGTTTTGTGAAGATAATCAAACAGAAAGTCAACTTGAGTCCCATCTGCATTGTCCTATCATAGCTCAAAATCACCTATAACTGTTCAACTTTCTCTCAAATATATTCATGATAAGTATCAAAATTGTATTTTCCATCTTACAATGTTGTCACAATTTCTTTTATATCCTGTGAATATTTGTTATTGCTTGACAATGCATGATTTATTCTAAGACAAATTTAGTATTTAAATGGTGTTGTTGGATTATGAGTAATATATATTTCTTCTTGTCTTCTATTTTCAGTCAGCATATCTGATGTCAATAATCCAAACATTGTCATCAAGGTAAGACCTGTGTAATGATTTGTTCTATAATAAGAGTGTTTCCTTGAAAAAAGTTCAAAAGAGCCATTCCATGTCACAGGGGTTACGCACTTTACCAAGTTTTAAACTTTGAACTAATGTCACAAGTCAAATAAGCATCATATTAGCTTGAAACAACTTTAGTTGGATAGCTGAGACCTTTTTCTAACAAACCTTTTAACTTCCGATTTTTTTTATTTGAAGTGAGCTTAAGGCCCCCAAAAAATGTCAGAGGGGTTACTGGCAGAAAATCAAGAAATCAAAAAACAAGTTTCAAATTCGATTTCGTGTTCACATACCAATCCAAAAGTTTTTGAGCTAATTTGATTAAAAGCAGAAATGTTAAATCTTTCAACAAAATCTAGTTGCAATAATGTAATTCATCAAATACTGATACAAATTAGCTTTTAAAAATACACTTTTGGTCACTCCATATGCCATACAGACTTTTTGTAAATGGATATTCTTACTTTTCAGTGCTGATTTTGAACAAAGAGAAAAGGAAAAGACGAGAATTGAAAAGGCTTACATCAACAGTGACAAGTTACTTGGTGAACTAGTTGCAGGTAAAGAATGTTGGTAGTTATGACAGTTGTCAAATTAAATGTGAGCTAAGGACCTTGGCAAGCAGCTAACATTTATTAGACACCTCTCAACCTAGTTTTTCTCTCCAATATGCATTATGAAAATACAGTCAACAATGATGATCCAGACGCTTTAAATAAGACGATGATGAACTAACTAGTGAACATGTTGATACTATGTAATCATGTCTGGAAAATCAGATTATACGATTTGATGCTACTGAATTTTTTATGGGAACCTTTTAAAAAAAGTAAGTGAGTAAAAAAATAACTGAAGCCGTTAAGCTGCTTCTCTTTGGTGAATGCACGCACCAAAATGTTAAATGAGAGTATAAAGCAATTGCTAACACAAGATCAGTCCTCTTGGACTTGCTCTCAAGCAAGTTGTCTTCATCTGAGTTGATAATGGGAAGATGAACCAAAAATGTGTGGGAACCAAGATAATATTAATATTAGAGTTAGGCTGTACTTAAATTTTCGAGATATCCACAAAAACTCATTATTGAACTCAAGCTGCAGAGAAACTGAATGCTCACAATTTGCATGCAGTGTAATGAAGAAGACTGGATAATTTTGAACTAAAGCATTTTATAAAAACATGCCTAGTATCTAGAAAAAGAATCTCATGTGTTTATCATATTAATTCTTTGTTTCACTCTTTACTTTTACAGATAACTACCAAGATGTTACCAAGATTCTTCAGTCCTTTAATGGCATGACAAGAAGTATCAATGGTAAGGTGCATAAGAATATCATTTTATGATCCCATAGACACGCACAATAAGATGTATTACTTTTAGTACATTATTGCTTTATATATATATATATAGTTACCAAAAAAAGTACATGACCAACTTTTTTCTTTATTATCTGCTATAATATGAAATGTTTACAGTAATGTAAGTATGATGACTATATCTTATAGTCAACATGTGACCACTGCTAGTTTCTTTACATTAGATCATTCAAATTAATCTTTAGTTTCCTAAGTACATCAACTTGCTTTCTTGATCATACAGATTATCCCATAAAAAATGACACACTTTCAAAGTGCTGTAGATTTCAATTTCAACATATTTAGTATCAATTGAAAGTTTATTCAGGGATAATTATTTGGTATGTTGTTCATCAAAATTCAATTGCTGGTTATTGATTAATTTAATTATCACTTTAAAAGGAGTTAATGGGCAAGGTCATTGCCTACTGGTATGAGACAAAATCTCTGATGCTTATTCAAAGATGGTTGAGGACTCTTATTGGCATACGTCCAAAGAAAGTTCCAGGTAGGATGACCCTGTACAGAATCATAAAGAAAACCCATGCAGAGGTTTCAAACCAAAGTAAAGGCTGTTCAGAGCAAAAAAAATCTGGATTGCTGAGAACGTTGAGATTATTTAAAAGTCTGTAAAAGTCAAAAATTTGAGTCAATTGATGCTTCTGATTATTGTAAAATCTGGCTTAAGAGGGTCCTGTTAGGTACATTTGACTGTAGTTATTGATAAAACTGTATTATTTAGTGCTTCAACTTTTCACAGATTCACGAGAAAAAATCAGAAAGATAAAAGATGATTTGAACTCATGTAAAACACTTCTACACTTCAAGCGAGATGAACTTCGAAAACTATGGAAAGATGGAGTGGAACATAAAGCTGTACTATCAATGTTGGAGCAAGTGTAAGTTGGTGCCTATCTAATGTTTTTTTACAGAGCCTCCACGGTCCTTTAGGATTGACCTTAAGTTGAGGCAGTAATGATTTCTCCTTATTTCTTCTTTCCGGCCCTTTTAACACATTGTTGAAATGGTTCAATACATTTGAGGAAGGGAATGTCTTTGATTTTATGAGATGTTATGAGTGTAAACATATAATTTTGGTTCCTGCTTCTTTTGTTCTAGACAATGAAGGTTATTAGGAAGAGCCTGGAGCAACATATATAAATATGTAATTTTTGGACTTGGGTCATAGTATTTTAAAAAGGTCTTTGTTATATAAATGGCCAAAAAGGTACATTGGTTCAGTAAAATATTCATAACAAGTACAATTGATCATAAATCTTATTGAGATTTGGCTACAGTTCATCTTCATAAGAAAATTAGACAAATTATGATTATCGTATGCTTTTGTCACAGTATTAGGAATTGTCTTCTCCTGGTTATGAATTATGATAATTTAACACTGTTTATTATTGCAGCATAAGATCTATCTTTTGAATATTTCAGGGAACAGATTAAAGAGGTTCAAGATAAAATGAACACTCTGATCGCCAATAAACATTATTTGCACGCCACTGATACTATTGTCCAAGCAGGTGAGTTTTTCTTTGTTATGAGTTGACTGTATTTGGGATTTTTTCTGGAGCTGGAATACTTTGATAATTTATAATGTTAAAATCTGCTGGCTCATAAAAATTTTCATTATTAAATGTCTAATCTCTATCAACTCTTCTATCTTAAGTTATATTCAAATTACAGATTAAAAATGTCAAAACTTGATGGAAGTTTCTGTTGAAATACAATATGTTAATAAGTCGAATGTCATTCTTAAAAAATTAAATGTAGGTGATGATATATAATATAGAGATTTTTGTTAGAAGCACAATAAAGAGATAGTCATTGATTATGATTCTTAAGACAATTTTATATTTTTAAGAAATTAGAAAGAAATATAAAATCAAATCATAATCAACATCCTTATTTCAAATTTCATGAAGTAATCTAACAGTATTCAGGTCAGTAGCTATCACATTCTCTTTTGGATCTCTAGTTATCCCTTTTCTGCATAAATGTGGTTATATAAAAATGTGTTTTTATTTTATTTTAACTCACTAGTGGCTAAGCTGGAAGGTCCATTGAATGGAATTGAAGCTTTGAGAGAAGTCAAGATTGACCTTGTTAATATAAGAGAGGTAAGCTCACTTTTTCTCAGGTTTATGATATGAATCCTTAGCATGACTTTTTTTAACCGTATTCAGGTAAGATCTTTTTGGATCTAAGATCAGGTAAGGTCTTTGTAGAGATCCACAGTGGGTTACTGTAACAAGGACACTATTATTTACTTATTGTTAGTCATTTTCATATTGATTATTTTGTTACCATTAAGAGTAAATGATACAAAAGCTTACAATTTATCATGGCTCTTTGAAGTACATAGATTACATGTATAAAGATATCAGCCATTATTTCATGGATTCTATCCATGAAGATTTTACTAATTTGTAAGAAAAAATCTTTATTCTCAATAGTTAATTGGCCATCTCAGGTGTTAAGTGTTGAAGATGGAAGGTTTGATAACTTGCTGATTCATACCTAAAACTTTTAAATCTTAAAAAGCATTGAAGAATTTGTGCTAAGAATGCCTAGTCCAGTGTCAGTATGATTTATGCATTCATTGAAGATGTTGTTAACCAGTACCTAATCATCAAATCATATTTTTAAAACAATCATATAGAAATGCAATGTAAATTCCTTATTATTTCTTTCCTTTCAGAAAATGCATGAAACATTGATAGATGAGTTATCCAGGCAAATTTATGAACGTTCACTTCCAAACTCCAGCCTACCAAGGGGTAGTCAGATGAGACTGAGTCGTAAAGATGCCAGTGTCTGGGGATGGTCAGATGGCTTTGATTCTCCCAAGAAAGGACCAAGTAAGCACTTTTTTTTACATGTAACTTGAATACTCTGTAACAGCTGATAAAAGTAGCTATGTTTATGAATATAAGTTATGGCTTGTGCCATGTAAAAGTGTACATAGTCTTACACATATATTTGACTACTAAAGCTACTGTAGTCATATTGCATATTTGTTGGGTAATAGCTGTGAGCTGTCTAGGCCTTAAATGGGTTTATGATGGCAACTTGGGGGAGATGTCACAAAGCATCAACACTTTTCTTAGAAGTTGTGCAATTCTAGACTCTGTATCAAGTTCTGTTCTATTTATTTCAGTGAGTAGGACACCATGAGAAGTGACACAATCTGCTTTACTTGCTATTCTCAGGAGAATATAATGTAGGCATCAAGTTTTTTGTTTGTTTTAATTTTCAGAATCAGATGGTGGATGTGAGAATTCTGTGAATAAATCTTATTTTGAAGTGAAGGAAGACTTGAATAGCAACCCTGAAGACAACTTGAAAAACTTTGTTGCAATCCTCACAGAATCTTTGTTCGTCCTCCGCAAGTTACCTGATGCAGTTGAGGTAAGATTTCTTTCTTTTTTTATTTTCTACCTTTTAATATTATATTTTGCGTTTGACAGTCCCGCTGTCACACCATGTACATTGGTGCAAAAGGATTGATATTTGTCATAAATTTTGTTTTCACAGATTGATTTACCAATGAACTCAGGGTCAAGAGTTATAATTCTGTTTTGTCTCAGAACAAAAGCTTTTGTTTAAGTTTTAACTACAGAAGACTTGTGAAAAGACTGTAGTAACCATTCGAATAACAACGCTAATATGTACATAAAAGTAAGGAACCAGAATAGATTAAATGAGAGTGATAGAAGAAGAAAGTAAGACAAAAGGAAGAGGAAGGAAAATATGCACCTGTTTGAAATGTTAATTCTTGAAGTTAATGCAAAACCAGTCTATTTGCAACATTACTTGAAATTCGTTTTCCCAAGCTCTGTTAGAACCACTGTGTTAGCTTCCAGTACTATGTAGTTTTGTACCAGATTTTTAGTATTATCACAGTAATAATCATGTCCGATGACGTCATTTATTTGAGAGGGATAAGAAGAGTGTAGAAAGCTTACCATAAAATTGTATTTGCATGGTCATAGATATGTCTGTGACTAATATTGACATGTTCCAAATACACCCGCCCCCCCTTTATTCCAGAAATAGATTCTTAGAAATTACTAAAAAAAAGGGGGAAATTAACCTTAATCTCAGGGAATTAGATCTGCATGTCTTATGGTGCAGCTCTAGCTCTTGCACTTTTAAAAAAGTCAGCTATGGCTCCAACTTCGGCTCCAGCACTTAAGACAATTTAAAATTACCTGCAAAAAAAATGAATTTTTAAGTCCTCATTTTGTTCGAAATTATTATTTCAGACCAATAAGTTTTGCACTTTTGGTATTGCCAGGAACAAAGCTTTACTTAACTATACATTTAGTCTCTTTTGTTATAAGAGTACTGGAGCTGCACGTAAAAACTGTGGCTCTTTCTCCGGCCCAATTCTCTGTTTAATGTCGCTAGTTGCACATATTTTTGCTGGTGGACAGACTTGTTCATGATTCACATTGACAGGAGATCTTCGAATGCTCCCCTCAGTAATGCCTAAGCAGAGACACAACAAACAGTCCTTCACTAAACCCATAGGCAAACCCTTCAAAGTAAAGTAAATTTCCGTTTTAAAGAGGTGAGAAATATTAACTACTCAAGATGTATCTTGAGAAGTTCTTAAAAAATTAAAAATTAACATTTTGTTTAAAGATAGCATTACATATGCTTGAGGGAAAAATCTTCTGTAACACTATACACTGAAACTTAATAGCTCCACCTTTAGGTCAGTTGTGTTTGATGCATTAGAAATTTAGCTATTCTGGGGTCAAGTCAACAGGATTGCTAATGAAGAGGGAAAAACAGTGACACTATTGGCACATTGTCAAAACTTATTATGCTCATATGGTACAACACTGGCTTAGAGCACAACCTCAAGATGGAGTAAAATCTGTAAAAGAAAATTTGATAATGTCGTCAATTCCTTCAGATTAGAGAAAAAATTGTGTAGCTGAACCCTTTAATCTTGCATTACAAGGGACAGGACCTAATTAAGTTTGTTAAATTTGAGCATATCTTACTTTAAAATAAATTAAGATTTTAAAGAAAATTTAAAATTAGAAATCAAACTGTTATGTCACATGATCAATTGTCTTCATCCGGTCATATGACAAACAGTTCAGCTTGACGAAGACAACTGGATGGTTGTCGAAAGCTCCTCATGAGCTTCAACAAACTCTTGATGGTAAATGTTCTAAATTTACTACTATAAGATTTACTAGTTTTCACAGTTAAATTGTTGACACAGATGTGTTAAAGGTTATCTTAGTTTTATTTCATTGAAATCATAGTTTACAGTTTTTTATAATTGACTTTTTTCTCAGAGACTCAAGCTAGGAATGAAAGGCAGCCTAAATAAATTGATAAATACAGCTACGCAGCAAGTTGCAGAGAGGTAAGCAGATATAGCAATGTAGTGTTTTCAGTGAATTTTTTCAAATGTCGTAGTTTTTCGTGCGCAAAGCTGATGATTGAGAATTGAGTCCTTCTGTGTCATTGCACTTGCCATTTGAAGTAAAGTATCTTTTGTAAGCATGGTCAATTGATAACATATTCTCTAATCAAGCTGGGTCAGAGGTTTGATTTTTACAATGGGGCTGCTCTTGCGACAATACTGTTTGAAAATTGTTCATGTCTTTGTAATTATTATTTGTGTACGTAATATTTATAATACTCTATAATTTTTCATTTATGTATGTATGTATTTCCCTACAAGGATGAATAAAGTGGTTTATTTATTAATTCTGACCAAATGGTTTATGTGAAGAAAATTGCATAGATTGTCATTCCAAGTGATCAGAAACTGGCCTCTGTTGGGGTTTGAACCTTAGACTCTCTGAGTCTAATGAAAGAAAAAAGGTTTGGCAATGTAGTTTTTCTATACCATAATGTGTTTTATAACAAAAATCACAAGGTGTCTAATGCTTCTTCATTGAATAAATTAAATCACAGCTCAGGCCAGCAGCTAGACTCCATGGTGAATTATGTTCAACCTAAGTATCTGAATGAGCTTTTAAAGATTGTGTTCCAGCAAACCCGTTGTGTGGCTCAGACCCATCAGATATTCTTGGACAATGTCTTCAGGCTAACTGTGAGTACACTACTAAAGATTATTATATATTGTCCTAACTGCTTTCCCTGTCATGGAGACGTTTAGGAGCGAAGTGTAGTGAAGCTATTTTTCTTGTTTTTTTGTTTATTTTATTACTAAAACAACTCCATATGTTTGGCATTTAACAATTTTCTTTGGGATCAACATTTTCTTATCTCTATTTTTAGAATGATTGTACCCTTTTGGAACAAATTCAATTGTTGTACTTCACCATATTAGAGTAATCAAATTATTCTTTTTGTTTTTCATGCACATCTTTAATTACTAACATTAACTAAATTTGAAATTAACAAAGTATTTAAAAGTAACCCCTTTTATACATCTTTTCTACAGTAATTAAAAGAAAATGTTTATCCATCTAGCTAAATATTCAGTATGCCAGGTGTTTATGGAGATGACTTGGTTCATATGACTTATTATTAATGAAGTATAACCTTTTGTTATTCAAAAAGTTGTCAGTTTTTGAAATCTTTGGATGAAAAAAAAGTGACTGAAGTTGTTCTGATCTTTAAACTCACCCGAGCAGTAGACACTAAAAGATTACATATATTGGGTAAGTCATAAAAAACTAACCAAACTTTGGAGCCCTTAGATCATGAAAAACTCAATAAGTTTTTTCTGTGTATTAGTTTATCTTATATGCGTCAGTTGTCAATTTTTGAGACACATTGTTAAATATTTCATAAATTTATTAGTAATATAGTAGGAGTGTCTCTCCAAAAAAAATAAGGTAATGTCACAATAAACTCAATATCAAAATTTTCAGCATGTTGCAAATGTAGAAATTGATTTTTTTCACATTTCAACAATCTCATGAATATTTGGAACAAAAATGAATTAACTTTGATGAAAAATGGGGTATTAAGGCCTTCAATAGATATGAGAAAAACAAGGTTTTGAGAAAACGGTCTTCAAACTTTTGAAAAAAAACAGTTTTTCAGAACTACAGAAGACCAAAAACAGTATGAAAAATATCAATTCGTTTTGATTTCATAGGGCTTCAAAGTCTGGTCACTTTTCTATGACCTCCCGATATAAAAAAATAACTCCACAAATATTTTTGAATTAAATTAGGCATCTTGATAGCATGCAGCACACATCTTTTTATGTCTCAAAGAGTATAACTTTTACATTACTTTTTGTCTATTATCTCTGTAATGTATTGTTCATGAAAATCTACAGCAATTGGAGAATTATTTCTTATTACTATAAGTTTTGGTGTTCAAGATTTGGATCTTTATGTATTTAAAAACACATTTTTATGAACTTCAGTGTTTCAACCAAAGAAATTCAAAGTTCTATCAGAAAATGTTTATGTTAAATCAGTTAAGGAATAGTAATGCATAAACAAGTCTATGGTTTATAAAGATGACTTGCAATCACTTGTGACCAATCAAAATGTATGAAATTCCATAGACACTTGTATCACAGAGAGGCAAATAATTGTCTTTCATAATCTAAGAATAAGCCAACTCTTGACCTTAGAACTTGTAAGGACTAATTGAGAATGTTAAAAAGCCTTGCACCTCACCTGTGTATTCATGTACATTAGAACAGATTATGTTTTGCACAATGCTGCATGTGCATGTTGGGTTTAGTTTTGAGTTAAACGATTTAGTATTAGGATAAATTCTCTTAAAGAACAAAAGTAGATGGTGGTTGGTCTAAGAATCGTTAAGGGATTTATTTTTTTTAGACATTTCTGTACCTTATGTCTTTCATGTAGTGAATAAAGCCCTAGCTACCTAAAGGTTACCTTAAGGTGCTAGGTTAAAAAGATTTTCTGATTAACCATAGACATAATCTCCATATCCTTCTCTTATATCCTTCTCTTATATCCTTCTCTAATATCCTTCTCTTATATCCTTCTCTTATACCCTTCTCTTATATCCTTCTCTTATATCCATCTCTTATATCCATCTCTTATATCCATCTCTTATATCCTTCTCTTATATCCATATCTTATATCCATCTCTTATATCCTTCTCTTATATCCATCTCTTATATCCTTCTCTTATATCCATCTCTTATATCCTTCTCTTATATCCTTCTCTTATATCCTTCTCCTATATCCTTCTCTTATATCCTTCTCTTATATCCTTCTCTTACTTTCAAAATACACAGAAATCATTAAGCATTCCTAATTATGACTTCAGAACAAAGACAGTTCAAGCTCAGAAAAATGGCAAGGCTGATACATTTAATAAAACACCTTCACACTCTGAAGGAATTTATTTCAACCCTAGATATATTAAAGAAGAACTATTTATTGCCTTCCTTATCTAGTTATTGAGAACTTTCAGTATTGATTTGATAAAAGTGACTTTTTGATAATTCAATAAAATTGTGTAACTTGGCTTTTACAGTGTGTTTTGCTCACGTTTATCCCCAAGCTCATAATGCATAATGCTAATAACAATCCAACCATGCTTGATATTTCACTTAACACCAGTTGATCAACATTTTGGAACTCCACTCCATTTGACAGTATAAAGGATGTGAGGGGAAAATAAAACAGCTTTGTCAAATTTATGGTAGTAGGGGTGGGGGGGGGGGGGTAAACAGGTTATAAGTCTATTTTAATGCATAATTTGTTCTACTCTAGGCCAATTTCAGACAAAAGTTGAGTTTGGTTGTATAATAGGGGTTGATTGTATTTTTGTGCTAATTTCTGATACATTGGAAATTTGTCAGTTTTATTTTGAATTTCAAATTCAGTCTAAGATTATTCTCATCTTATAACTACCAAATTAGTTCCTCATACTTCATACTCAGCTTAACTTCATGCTTTGAATTTGATATAACCATTGCTTTTCAAATTCAAAATTATTTGCCTCTTAATGGTGATATTTGATCAGCTCACATGTTGTCAGTATTCTAAGAGTGTTTTCCTCCTTGATTCTGGGTGATGCTTTTAGTATGTGATCACAGCTTGATGCTTTCTTGCTTTTTAGTTGTAATTCATGTTTTACTTTTGCACATATTTTTAAAGATGAGACGTCTTCAGATATTAAGATTACATACATAGAAATTATACTTGGTTTATTCATATTTTCATGCTTTATGTAACTTTTGTTTTTATTAATCTTCTCATTATCTTTCCCCTTTGGTTAAGTGTCTTTTAAATACAAGTGAGGATTAGCTGTCTCCAAGAGTAAAATGTTTGCTTCTTGGGAGGCTGGAGCATTCTACAAAGCCACACAAAGCATATGCTCAACTTTCTTTAGGTTCTTTCTTTTCACCTGTCTGTATATTCTTGAAAAAATACTGTCCTAATTATAGCTGTGAGAAATAAAAAGAAGTAAAATTAAACCTTTACCATTAAGTTTTGAGCTTTTGGCAGCCATTTGACCGCCTTCTTCAAACTGAACTGATACATGTGACAGGGTGATGATGATTGGTCACATGACAAAACAGTCTGGTAACAGTGGGGGGGGGGGCAGTGTCATTCAGAGGGAATGAAGGAGAATTAGCTGTGAGCACTCATGTGGTATATAAGGCCAAATTGTGACCTGCAGATTCAACCACATATTGGACAGGTACTTGTTGAGTTAACATTTATTACTCACCTTACGTCTTCTCTGACTCATAACACTGCCCCACAAATTATATAAATCAATGATGTACAGAATTCTGGCACACTGGTCTTTCCATGGCCTGAGCTTTCCTATTCTGGGTCATTTATGTTGCATGCACAGAGGGACTTCTTGAAGATGTCTTTCCATTGAAGTTTGATGTTTAAGGAATATATGTATAGTATATCAGCGACCAGGATAAACAATTTATACAATTCTAAAAGCCTGAGAGAAAGCAAAGGCATAGGATAACATCATTATTTTAACATGGAAGTTTCTGTTTCAATTCATCTGAAATTGAATTTTTGCAAGTTCTGATAGAAATACATCAGTCATATATGAAGTGAGGTGCTGCTGTATATATTCTTTTTCATCACATAATACAACTTCATTATTCTTTTATTTGTATTTAAGAGATCCTCCACTGTGGAAAATGAGGTAACACAGTATGAATGTTGTCGCACAAACGGCATGGGTTTATGTTATGTTAAGAGATTTTGAGTTTCAATCCGTTTTTTGTCTTGATATTTCTATACCTTATTTTCTGAAATGAGTAATACAAAATTCTGTCTAAACCAAATGGTAGGTAGATTATCTTTTGATTTTTTAAATTATTATACATACAGATTCTAATGATTGATGATAAAGCCATATCAAAGCATGTTTCGTGTGGTTTATTGCTCTATGTTGGTTGTTGACATCTCAAATGGCTTTTTTTCTTTTTCCAAATAATTTGAAACCACACAGTTCTGTACTTTTTTGTATGGAGTATAGTTTTACATTATTTGCAAAAAAATCCTGGAGCAAAGTCAAAATACTTCTACTTTTATAAAACTGATTTTCCATGAGTTGCTGGACTTGAAAAATATCTTCCTCGCTATATTCTGAAAAATTGTCTTTAAAAATGCTGGAGTACAGTATTTAATATTGACTGTGTACCCAAAACCTTCTTTACCTTTCATTATGCAAAAGATATACCCATTGCTCTTAAGGGATAACTTCCCAATTAATTGCTTTGAAAGTTCTCTAAAACGATTTAAATCTAAGTTAGATATTATTTAAATTACAATGAATAAAATGTCACATGAAACAAACTAGACAGGCCCTTGTATTATTAGGGTAAGTGCTTATCTCTTGATACCCTCGACTGTTTGTAGAATTTTAAGGTTTTATTTCTCATTCTTTATTTTTTATGTCCAAATGCATTTTCCCTTTCCTTTTCTCATGCCTTTGAACATTCTGCCATTGCATTTTTATTTCTTTTCAATGATTTTAAATATTGACATTTTGTCTATGTCTTCAATTGCAATTTTCTTTTTTACTTAATTTAATGTTTGAGATTTAGAACTTTGGTTACTTATTTACTTTGTATTTCTGTGTGAGCTATACATTACTTTTTATCATACAAAGCATGATGATTTTAATGTGTGTAAGATTCGATCTATATAATTTGTTTTCATAGTGTCCCAGAAAAAGACAAGATATTAGTGCCAAAAATTTACTGGCACATTATTCTTCTTTGCTGGTTTAAGTCAGTAATAAACATAATTTCCTGCTTTTGTCAGTTGAAAAGAAAGCAGTTTGAAATCATGATATTCCACTGTCTGAAATTGTGTCTGAAATAACCTGTTGCGCGTTAATCGCTTGAGTATTTAACGACACCCAATTTTTCTCAATTTAAGTAAACAGATTTTGAAAAGGTTCAATTGCTTTAGAATTAAGAATTGACAGATCATTTTTTTAATGTGTTTTACAAAGTTATATTAAAGGTGAGTATTACTTTAACTTTCCAAGCATGTGGCACAAGATATGCGGCATAAATCTGGTTTGTACAATGTAGCCCTTGCAAAGAAAAGAGTTTAATAAAATTCATGATGTTGATCATTTTGATATTGCATGTGTAAAATGACCATGAGAAAAAGTCACTTTGATTTGTAAATGTTTAAGAGATTTTTCAGAATGTTAGAACAACATTAGCTGAAAGTAAATAAATTAAACAAATGTTACATATCAGTATATTGAAAAAAAATTACAACCAATTAGTATGAAAATTTCACAGGTTTGTGTTCCCCACTTGACAGAATCTGTTTCAAATTTAAGTGACATGGACTTATTATCGTTTTTCTGATGTGATATATATATGAAACAATCACTTGTTTAACTTAATAAGTCAACAACTAGTCCATTGCAGGATCATTGAATAACAAGTTAACTGGAATTATAAAATGGCAATCTTTCATATACAATTTGATGACAGGGGTGGTGCCAGTTTCTTTTGAACATCAAAAAGGTCACAGTTGCGTACCATAGTTAGCCTATTGATTGCAAAAAAGTTGAATCTTAACGTCTGAAATTGTGCTTTAAAAACAATGGAGTCTACTCTTTTTTTTACCCTAGTACGTAATGCATACCTGCCAAGTGTACGCGATGTCGCATATTTAGTACGCGAATCGGCCGCAAAATACGCGGGTACACCTCTGCGCCTAAAAGTACGCGAAATCATCTTCTTCAATTACGCGAAATCATAGC
>JAUUEB010134132.1:0-13734 GCA_032362205.1 Clione limacina
AAACTACAACAGAGAATGTTGCCACTGCAACCACCCCTCTACAGATAATCAAAACTACAACAGAGAATGTTGCCACTACAACCACCCCTCGACCTGACTGCTCAGCTTCAACGTTCTTTCTAAATGATGCATATGAAAGAGCCAAACAGAAAACAATTCTGGTTAGTAGAGTCATTGAGAAAACATATCTCCTCGTTGTACCATCTTTCTTATCGCTAAGACTAGCCGCAGAGATTAAATGTTGTGTTATTTATAGCTTAACCTAGTAAAGTGTAATACTTTATTGCTTCACGCGGGGATGGCTGAGCACTTTTAGGGCAGAGGGGGGGGGCATATGAGAAAAAAATGACACACTACCTCACCTTACCTAAACCAGAGAGACTCTCCGCCTAAACCTGACCCCCCATGTTAATTAAGTAATTTTTCCTTATAAATTAGCTGACCTCAATTTCAAAATGCCCTTTTGTCTTACAAATGCCCTTGTTCTCGAAAAGCCGTTTTATGGAAACGTCTCTTATTTAAATGCCCTTTAATTTCAGGGAGAGTATTAAAAAATGCCTTATTTTTTAGGAGTTAAATGCTTTTTTGCTGCTAGAAAAACCCCTTTTATCGTTAAAAATACCTTTTCAACGACCCTTTTTTAGAAATATCCCTTATTTTTTTAGAAAAGCCTCTGATTTTGTCCCCTCAAATGCCCTTTTTATTTTGGAGAGAGTATTGAAAATGTCTTTTTTCGGGAGAATGCCTTTTTCTCTGATGTTCTTCTATTTTTCCTCTTAAATCTTGTTTTATAATAGTGAGATTTCCCCCTCCTCAAAAAGACATTCCCCCCATCGCCCCCGCGCTTCCGCCATCCATGGCTTCACCCAGCCTTAACAAGAAACAAATAGCTATTCACTGTCTAAGAGTCTAAGAGTTCTTCTAATTTGTCGATGTGTTGTTAACTTGTACGCAAAAGGTCGCGTAAGATATTCTTATGTAATATTCTCAGTATACAAAGAAATATAAAGATCATTTTGCCAAATATCTTTTGGTGGTATGTTTACTGCAAGCAATCAGAGCAACCGATATCTAAATTTTGCATTTTTTTTTAAATAAAAGTAAAATATTCTAAAGCTGAAATAATCAAAGCAGTGTCATAGCTAGTAGCCAGTGCATCATTAAAGCATGAGGGATCGTTCAACAAGCAGGGAGAGTAGGGACTGGAGAGTCAGAAGGTTTTAGGATTTTTTCTGACCGGGAACAGGAAACTGTCATGTTAAGATGAAGCTGTCAAACTCATGAAAATGTCAAACAAAAATGACACCCCAATTATTTTTATGATTGAATACACCTTTTCTTACTTGGAAATGTATTGTGTCATTTGTTTGTATGCTTGTATTATGAATGTATGTGTGTACTGATTGAACCTTGAGAGTGCGCATATTGGAAAAAGGTATGATGGTAGATAAGGGGAGGGTTCAACTTTATGACATTTTATGACAGGGAAATTATTGTGGTCAATTTTTTTAAATAGTGTGAGATGTTATTAAAGAACCGCCCTAACTTTCGAAACATCGATAATTTCCACATATCAGAATTATTTAGGGAAATCGTTATCATATTCGTAACTAGCTTAATCAGATCATTAAATACTACAATGAAAGATAAAATAACTTATTATAATATAACATAATTTGTATGCTTCGTACGTTCGCTGTAACCTCGGTTGAACTCAAATGTAGCTAGTTCACCGATTAATGCGTTGGTGACTCTCAAACGCTCATCATCCAAACACTTTGTACATCAAGCCACTACTCTGAGGTTTTATGGCCAATCTTCTTTCTCCGGTAACATGAACAAATGTCCAAGCTAGTGAAATTTAAATAATAACCCTTCTTATTCAGGTGACTGTCTTTTCTCGAATCATTTTGGCATAGATCATAAGCACAGTATTTGTTAACAATTTTTACTTAGAATTGACTAAGAAAACGGAAAACCGAGTCAACTGACGTCGTTTTTATGTATTTAACTCTCTCGTCAAAGCTAAAAAAGTAACACGAGAAAAAACTACAGCTATATCAATTTACAAATCAACAGGAACCTTCATCATACAAAGGACAACCCCTTACTTTTATCATCGTATCCTATCAGTCAAAGTTCTATATACCATGAGGGTTCGATTATAATTATCTAAAGTGTGTGAAATGTGTGTACCTACTATGGAATTCATTAGGTATATGTGGTAAGCAAAGTCATCAAGTAGCCCAAGTCTAGTTTCTGGAATTTTTATTTTACAAAAGACGTTAAAGTTTGCAGCCGAAACATATACCTCTGTATAAATTACTAAATTATAACAACCAGTGTAAGATATTTCAATGTATGTTAACCATATAATTTTAACATTCTTTATTCTCTACAAAGCAACGTGGTAAAAACTCTATGAGTTTTGATCGTGACTGGTGTGATTATGTTAACGGTTTTGGGGATTACAGCGATGATAACAGCACCGAGTTCTGGATTGGTTTGGAGAACATACACAAACTCACTGCAGAGGCAAGTACTTATTCTCTACGTACACTGCGGATAAAGTATGTTCTTTATCAATATTTTATATGATATGTTCTCGATATGTTTTGTTCACAACATGACTCCTTGGGATCGGCAGTCACCTCTCAGAGGGGCGCTACCTCCCGGCATCCCACGGTGACCCTATAGTCTTATGTTATATTTTAGTTTTACTTTCTAGTTAAGTACTTAGATGGGGACGACCCACGATAATAAGGAAGCCTTACTGGGGTAGATACTGTTCTCCTACCACGTCCACTCGCAGTGGCGTGAGGTGCCCCCTTATATAACGTGTTCACTTCAGCAGGGTCGAGGGAAAGAGTTTATGTGCGAAGCCCTGAAAAAGGTTCGGTTGAGGTAAGGAAAGCGAGGCGATATTATATGAAAATTGTATATCAATATTGCTTTTATTTAAAGCCAATTTATGTAAAAAGAGTGCAAGTAACTAAATATATCCATAATATTTACAGTTTTGTGCACACGAGATTAAATCACTCTCATACATGAGAGTCTTAAAATTGGCATAAAATAAAAAGAAGACAATGTTCATACCGTCGTCAGTCAATCCACACTCCACACTCCCACTTACTAATATCTTGGAATGCAGCCTCGTCACCGTCTTTGTCATTTATCACACTCGTAGACACTAAACCTTATTTCTAACCATTTGTTTATCAGTTCAGTCACAAATCAATGGGTACACCAATTTTGTATTGGGAATACTCATTCCTAGGACGGAACGATGACAGTGAAATGTTTTAGTTGATCAGCACAACAATACACTTGTCATCTTGCCATTGCAGGACACAGTAAAAATATAAATTTGAAGGGCCAGTCTGGGGTCTATGTCAGTTTCAACAACAGAAAAATCCATTATTATGCTTTGGACGTCGAAATAAAGTAAAAATAACAATTTGATGCTCCAGCCATCATACATTACATTAATTTTAGGAATGTACAGAAAAAAGCAATTCAAAATAAGCGTTTTACCTGTGTGCATCGACAAGAATTCAGATAAAGAAATAATTCAATTCTAATCAAATCAAAACAAGTGTTCCTCGAAAATAACATAAACGAAACAAAAGTTGCACAAAACATTGTTTTCCAAGTCTGTTTAAAGAGATGCCTTCGCAGCACTCGATATTGAATGATAATCAATGTGATCACTCCATATTTTATTGACTTACTAGTGGCTGAAGTAACCGGTCTTGCCAAGTAGTTTGAGAACAACCTGTAATAAAATTAACAATTTTTATCAGCTGGTGTTTAAACCTTCTATCAATAGAGAAAGAGAAAATAGTGATAATTGAAGGTGCGACCCGAGTATCAAGTGCATCTGGAAGATGGTGCATGTTTGTTCATTTAGATTCATGACGCGATTACAGAGAATACATAGTAAAAATCTAAAAAAAAAATAACACAGTTCTTACAGTCAACCTAATTATACCAAAAGCTTAACTGCACATCTTGTTATATCTACAAACACATAGTTAAAGTTTGAGTCACAACTGTCGCTGTAATCCCATTACATACACACTTATTTCATAGGCATAAGTGACGTAAAGAGAAAAAATAATGGGTAATATTTTTCGTTATAAAACACACGTGTTAATATCACTTTGCTCAGCAAAATAGTTGACTTATCGTAGAAATCACTTTGTCCTCATCATCGGGAAATCCCAGATTTCTTTCACACTAGAGAGCATCTTCTCTAATCATAACAATGCAATAACACAATAACTTTGACCAACAGGGAAATCCCAATTTTCATTCTGTCTTTGACTATATTATTTGCGCACCATCCTTTTACAGGATGTCTTGAGTAAGAGAACAAAATTGTACTTGCTATTCGGGTACCGAAGTTCGGATTTCCTTATTTCCTTAATTTGATTATTATTTCTACAAAGTAAATGTTGTTTATTTTCGGTCAAACAAATCGGATATGAAATAAAATAAATACCACACTTTTAATTTTTGATACGAAAAATATTGCCCTATTCGCTAAAGCTCGTTCGAATACTACTTGCCTCTAAACACTTAGAGGGCAATAATTTTCGTATAGAAAATTAGTCGTGTAATATTCACTAAATAGCCAGCTAGCAACAAACAAATAAACAAATAATCAAACATATTTTGAATTTCATCATGTAGATATAGACATCAGAGGTGGTATGATAGAAAATTTTCTATTGATAGAAATAGTCAAAAACGTACAGTTCACAATAAGAAATGTGCGAACCCCTCTTTCAAAGTTCATGCTTATGAGAAAATAGAGAAAATGTGTGACTGCATTTGCACGGCTTTTCTCCTAATTTTTTTTAGTATAAGATGTACGTCGTTAGATGGGTTTCCAAATATTACTGTTAAGAAGGAATATATATACCAATATTTTATAATGTCTGTTACACTAATGTGTAAATACTCATTCAACAGTAGGGGTGCATTTCGTACCTACTGCTGACTTAAATTATCAAACGTATCAAGGATAGGACGTCATTCTAAAGAAGCTATCTTAAATAAGTCGAGTTGTCATATAGTCGGGGGGAATGAGGGGTTTCTCTTCACCCCCCCCACCCCCCATGACTCAACCGGACTTGAATTTTATTGATCCTTAGGGTATATATCAACAGACTGCGCGGGCTCAGCAAAGTGCGAACATGAAGCTATAAGCCAGCTCCTGATAATTTCTTAAATGCGTTCTGGATTTTGTATCAGAGTAGTCTTTGAATCATTTTCTTGTTCTTCCCCTTCCATGAAACTTCGTAACAGCCAGGTAATAACTTCATGAAAAGACTCCGACTATCATATTATGATCTACACCAGCTCCTAACCTCTCCCATGCAGATTGTGAGCAAGCATTCTTCTCCATCTTGTATCTGCTGTACCTGTTAAGCATATGAATTACAGACCATCATATGGATTTATGAAAACTAGTAAGAGCCACATGGGATTGTATTGAAATAATATTATATGGCATAAATTGACATGACTATTTTGTTTACACCAAACTGTTCCTCGGGTCTGTTTTCTCTGTACTCATTGAGAGCAATCTTCAATTGACAATATAATTCACCATCACTTTTAATTCGAATGAGTAAGTTTGTAATGGCTTTTACAGTAAAATCAAACTGTTTTTACTGTTGGAATTTTATTTTTCAGATCACGTAAAGAATATCTAAATTATTTTTAAAAGAATCACACATTCTTATAAAGTACGCTCATGCATCAAGAGTAAGACTTATTCAATTAAAATATTAGAACTGGAGCGTTCAAGACTATATAGTATAAAGTATCTACATAATAAGAATCAAAATCTGGAATCACACATTCTTACAAAGTACGCTCATGCATCTAGAGTGAGACTTATTCATTTATAATATTAGAACTGGAGCGTTCCAGATTATATAATATAAAGTATCTACATAATAAGATTCAAAATCTGTGTGTTATTTATTTATGTGTATGCAAAGAAATTACAGACACAGTTTAACTCAATCGACCTGAAACTTTAGCAAAATGTTGGTAGATATTACCAGATGTGGAGTTAAGCTTTTTTCATCCAATTCTGTCGACTCTAAGAACAGTTATTATCTTTTTAGTTTTTACTATGTTTCATCTGTAAGTTACGCGCCATATTGACACAGAGCGGGGGAGAGAGAGAGGTCTACATGGTGGTAAAAAGTCAGCGTGTTCGTGTTTTGTTTCTTTGTGTTTCTTATATATATATAAAGACTAGTGGTTGAAATACCCATTTGAGTTCTAAAATGCTCTTAATTTGCACCATTTATAACTATTCTCAGAAATTCCAACCGCTTTGCGACCATTGTTTTGATTGTATCCAAGGTTTTATCCCCTCATTTCACAATCCTGTAAAACTGTACATAATCAATTAATACAGAAAATAATTTGATCATTAGGTGTGGAGCGAGTATTATGTGCGTCAGGAATGGTAGCATTGGTGCATGTTGGTGCATGTTAGTGCATGTTGGTGCATGTTTAAGTTTAGATTCATGGCGCGTTCACTGAGAATATATAGTAAACAATCAACAAAAGGCAATAACATTTCTTACATTCAACTGAATTACACCAAAAGCTAAACTGCACATTTTGTATATCTTCAAACACATTTATTGCTTAAGTTTCAGGTCGATTTAGTTCAAACTGTGGCTGTTATCCCATTGGTAACATATACATAAACACAGCCAGCCACAGACGTCCAATTATATTATGTAGATTGTTAAGGACTGATAGTAGTGGAATTTGAGTACATCTATAAAATAAGTGGGTATCAAGATAGTGTATTATAAATAATGTGTGTATAGGTCTCAGAACCAAGGGTTTTTGTTGCAACCACTGGAATTAACTGACCACAGCTTAAGAAAGCACAAATTTAAAGTGAAAGGATACCTACAATATCAGTGGCATCTTACAGTCTCTACAACTTTAAGTAAAATGTATTAGAAACTATAGAAATTGAAAGATAAAATGTACCTCTTTTTGCCAAATTAACTCAAAATAACGAAATAAAAATGGTGTAAAGTAATACAGACTCATTAATGGAAGTATTATGAAGAGCATGATAAATAATTCATTGAAATATTTCTGGAGATGCCCTTATTGATATGGAATGTTGAAGAAAGCGTTAATAAATATCAAGGTCAGACAGAGATCAGACAGAGATCAGACAAGTAGATCGAACTATGAACAAAATTATCGCGCAACGCTCTTTAGTCAGTGTAAAAGAAGTCGAAAGAATGGTCTTCCAAAGAAAGGTTGAAAAAGGCATGACACTACAGCAGATAGCCAGCCAAAGCGTGTTTCTGATGGTTATTATCTGTACATCCTATTTTAATGAGGTGATTGCCCCCATCGTATAAGAGATACGATGGTGTTGCTATGAAACATTAAGAAGAAGAAGAAGTACGGAGTCATTTGAAACGTCTCCAATTATTTTGAAAGCTACCCACAAACGTAATTTGTTTTCATAAATAAAGCGTTTTTCGGTTCTGACAGAGAAGAAGAATTATCTTAGAGACAATGATAAATTGGGTTTTACCCCACATAACAGATTTTTCTGTAGGTCTTAAACTTACGCCGAAAATCAAATTAGTTCGTCTGGTGAATGCATAGTGGAATCTGATTGGCTATCATCAGACCGGAAATGATTCAGTGTCGACACACCTAAAAAGGCACCGGTGCGGAAATCTCATTACAACTCACCAAAACGATTACATTACTTAAGATGTTTTGAAAGGTTTGAAGGACTTTTCCGCAGTTGTTTTTTGCTTGATAGTTGTTCTTCCTAATGGAAAGTTTAGATTGTTTTATTTTATTATTTGTTGTTGTTTGTTGTTATAAGTGTTTTAATACGTTCTATGTTTTGTCTTTATTTCTTCTATAACTACTAAACTTTCCAATGTATTTTCTTAATCTTTTTTAAAGTTATGTCAACTTGTTTGCGTTATGAAACGATTGACGGGAAATTATTAAACTTTTTGTTTTTCAATTTCATAAGGTGTTTAAACATCGCATATTTTCCCCTTTACGTTTCCTTGGATAGGGTCTGGGATAGTGGGAAATCTTGATACTATATAAGTAAGACAATGAATGAAGTTATGTCATTTTACTTAAATCAATACGAGCATGTAAATTATACTCTTCATTAAGATAAAGAAAAAACACAACATTTTGTTGCATTGTTATTTCACAGTAGTTTACCAATCACAAAATCATGACCATCGTATTATATCAAATCACTAGCGAATTTACCCGGCGTTGCCGAGGTTTATACAACCTCAAATCAATTATGCACTTACGTCGGTAATAGCAGCCTACAAAATTATTTGTGGCTTAGTACCGGGTCTTGCCCGTGAATGATACAAAACAAAGAAACACGAATTTGGCTGACATTTTAACCACCCTGTAGACCCCCACTCTCTCTCTCTCTCCCCACTTTGCGCAAAAATGCCATCACCCCCTTTTTAAAATCATATTTTTGAAACACCCCGTATTATATATCACTTTTGGTTTCAGCTGTTGTTTACATTTATTTTAAAACGGAAACATTTGTTTTCACTACGCCAAGTCGCGTTTATTATGTGCGGCAGGAAGCAGAATTTTTCCATATTTAGTTTCATGCCATCTTTGTTCTATATTTTCTCTGTAAAATTCTCACCAAAAACTAAAAAGCCCATAACTTTTCAGTCAGCTGATTGTCACCAAAAGCTTAACCACACATCTGGTGATAACTACCAACATTCTGTGAAAGTTTCAGATCGATTTAGTCAAAACTGTGGCTGTATTCCCATTGCATACACACACACAAATAAATGGATTTTGAATTATATTATTAAAGAGATGTATGAAAGTGCGAAACATGGGAGCTTTGACATACGTAGTAGTCCTACCTCTATCTGCGATATATCGATAATCTTATTACAAATTTTAATAACTGCTGCGTCGAGTGCTTTTTTAAATACATGAGGGGAGAGAATTGCTTGTTAAAAACATGCGCCCACGTGAACAATCATCTTTACAAATGCAATCTGTTTCACTTTAAAAAAGCGGTTTACTGTGTCGTTATGAAACACAAAAGTCAATGAGTTCAACACGGCATTCACTTTACAATCCTCAATTTGCAAACTGGTAACAATATTAATGTAGCACTTACAAAATTACTATTAAAAAGAGTTCCGTATCAATTTCGATTCCCCAACGGTTTCATCTTACAATTGGCTACTCTGATTTTTTTTAAATATAATCAGTTATTTGGAAAATATAGCAGCAGATATTGCTGCTATATTTCCAAATAAGTGAGGTAAAAATAAGAATTGTATTGAATAAGAGAGATTGGTCATAATTATATGAGCAGCTGGTATCACCGCTTTTCCGCAGATGTCATAATTTAACTGTATGGCAATGCTTATACCAAGGTTTATATTAAGAAATATCTAAAGGTTCTCGTTATATAATTTCCTGAATTACATATCAGTTTTGACGTTTCTGTTTTTTTACGTTTGAAGTTGCGAGCCAACTTGATATCGTTATCTCTAAGACATTCCTCGCTTAAACAACATTAATGTTATGAGCAGCTATGTCTGATAAGTCTATTTTTGCGACATGCTAGTCTTTTAAATTGATGGTTTCACTTTAACCTTTGTTTGCTCACTGTTTGGAAGGCATTCAAGTACAGGCAAGTTTTCATATTTTAAAAGTGTTAGTTTATGATGGACTAAACATAGTATAAACTTTAAGAAATTAAAGTCGATCGAAGGATAAGTTTATTCTCAAAACACGCTTTGTAAAGGTAATTAAACTATAGGAATATGAAAATATTTGTTATTAAGTTGTTCTTGCTAAACTTAGTTAATTGATTTCTACATAAGATTCTCAGCCAGAACCCCCTGAGGTTATTAATCTTCTTTGAGAACGCGGTGATATGTTATAAACATTGATTTTGGCCTTAGGTCCCACTTCACATCTAGCAAAATTTGTTTACACGAACTTGTCATATGATGAACCGGAAAAAGGAGACAAAAGAGAATATATGCGACATAATTGGAGAAAGTTGTGGGAAATTTGGACGATACAAATTGTTTATGTTTGATACAAAACACGTGATAGAGAGCACACAATATTTTTCAAAACGATATATGATATAGTTTTGTTCACTAGAAATACATAAATGTATGATTATAATAATATTCATGAACAAATTCACCAACAATTTACTGGACTCCATTATTATTTAATGGCAAAACACACACTTTGAAATATTTTCGGTCCATTGCGACCATTATCAACAACATTATACATTATATATAATTGTTGATAATAGTTGCAATAGACCCCAAAATATTTCAAAGTGTGTGTGTTTTACTATTAAATAAATAATGAATAATGCGATCGTAAAACTATACATTAGTTTGCAACTAAATAAGTGCATCAGTAGCAGCATTCGTTCATGAACGAAGTGACCGGCTAAGCACGAAATCTGTTCAACAATAGTTTCAAATTGTATGTTACTTTAATTCAGTGTACACATTTTAAACTTTAAATATGGAAGAAATATTAGATAGCCGAGACCAGAGACAGATTACGGAGGAACCTCGTGTGACTTTAAGGCGTATCGTTGTAATGAGGAGTTGGGTTCCAAGTTTAGTTCATATGATCAAGGTATCATTTGTTTTAATTGGCAATTACATAGTTCACCTGATAGTTTACAGTACTCAAAATTAAAGAGATCAATCAATTAAGTTGAATGACTTGATTTTCTGAATTGTTATCACGGCTTTCTTTCATCGTTAGGGCAACCTTGATGCCCAGATTTTCATTGAGTGTGATGTTGAGGCTCTGGTTGTATCATTTTCTTAATAACAGATACGTGTTGACGTGTCAGTAAAGTAATGCATTGCGAAACCATGTGATGCGGTTTTTTTCAAGATATTCTTCGTTGAAATAACATTGATGTCATCAGCTAGCCTTCATCCTTTAGTCAACTTGAACGTTAATTGAAGCAGACGGAGATGCTGGATGTTTCCCAGTAATAGCTTCCTTCATAGAAGAATAAGTTACATGCTTTCCATGCCATATGGAAAAAAAGCTTGACTCAAACTTAACATTTGAACTGGTACAAATATTTAATTGTACGTTTTAGATGGTTATGTAGTTTGGCCTTCAACTTCAAACAAGATTATTTCGAGTGTAAGATTTTGTAGAAGTGTTTAAAAGGCATTCGGGTGCAAGAAAATTTATATTTTTAACGGCGTTGATATATTAGTATTCCCCTAAGAAAATATCAATAAAAGCATATCCATATCTTCCAACAATTATCTTTCATAGGTTGAACACACTTAGAAACATGAAAACTAGTATTATTAAGTTGTACTTGCTAAACTAAATTGATTTAAACATAAGATTCCCCGCCTAAGGTCGTTGCTCTTCCATAAGACAGTGGAGATCTGCTGTAAATATTGTTTGTACCCTCAGGTCCCACTTCACATCTAGAACAAATTTGTTTACAGAAACTCGACATCTGATGAACCGAGAAAATAAGACAAAAGAGCATAAATGCAACAGAATTGGAGAAGGTTGTGGAAAAATAAGGCAATCAATATAATTTATGTTTGATAAACAAAGACTTGACGCACAGAGACGTGAAAATGACAAGAAGAAATAATGATACAGAGCAGACAATATATTTTAAAACGATAAAGAAAATTGTTGTGTACGTTTGAAAGAAGATAATGTATGAACCTAAATAATATTACTCATATTTCACAATCCAAAATACATTTAACATTTTGAATGAAGGCGTTAGATTAGATAGATCGGCACGTAGGGACATTTTTTTAAACCAAAGATTATGTTACTGCATACCATATTTGTATCTGCATGGACGGAGTCAATTTATTTTAAGCGTATGCCTGCTTTACAAACTCATGCTTAAAAGCGTTAAGTGTTGCCTTTCGTCATAAAATAGTGGCCATTATCTGATTTTAGAATTGCCTTGTGAGCATAATAACTGCTTTGACAAAGGTGTTGGTGCTTTTTATTTTTATTTTTTATTCGTTATTTGTATCAAGGTACTTATAGAAACTTGGATGGTGGATTATAATGTTGAAATAAGAAACTCTCAAAATCAGACTTAAGCATTGTGATACTAAAATATTAAGACATTGTAAGAAACATCGCTAATTGAGCTCGTATATTAGGTCTTATGAATTTAAATAAAAAATATGAGTACCGCACACCTTTCATCGTTTTAAGGGGATCTTTTCTTTGCCAATTCGTTAACATAAAAATGCAAGAAAAAATTATTGCTAATAACTTTTTTTTAAATGTTTTGTTTTGTCTAATAAACATCGCCGGAGATTAACAATATAACGTATGTAAAACGATATCAAATCTCTTTAAAATATGTAAACAATAAATAATTGATAAACTTTATTTTTTTTTCTTCCAAAGAATCGACTTTTCTTTGCCTGCATACACTTACAAAATTATACAATCATATTAAATTGGAAATTGTATTATTTGTATAGTGAACAGCTTCTAATGTTATGAAAATAATTAAGATACATTATTGTGCTTTACATCCATACTTTTATAAATCTTCATCTGAAGTAAGAAGTGTCTTATGCAATGATGCAACATCCATATACTCAATATGATTTACACTAATGTGAGCACTCAGCCTTAGACGTGGGCGTTTCGCATACTAACAAAAGAGAAAAAGTTTGATAGCAAATCTTTGTTACGGTGACTTAACCATGAAGGAAAGTGATAAATCATGCATGGTAATTCTATTGAAAGTGTCCCGCTGAGCCACATGTTCGATTGAAATACACACTCTATGGCATCGCAAATCTATGTATTACACTCAGTAATATATTTCCTGCGTGCCAATTTAAATCATTACTTGATCGTTGGCTTCCGGCAATCATATATAGTAAGGCTATAATGGTGTACAAAAATGTATTTGACGTCTTTTTACCTAATCGTATATTAAAATATAATTGTTGAGTCTGATTAGCTTAGAAAACGGGTTTGTCAAGTTCACATTCGTGATTTTGAGATATGTATTTTGGCTTAAATATTTGCCTCAATTTAATTTGCCATGAATTGATAATCCTATAGTGAATTATAACAAAACAACTAAACCAAGTGTATGATTGGAACCAATGGTTACAAAATTCGCAAGAGACTTCATTTCACAGTGGTGCTTTTCATAAATGAAGGTCAAATAGGGGTTATATAATATGCTAGCAAAGCGTTGTCTTAATATTTATTTTTTAGCACTGAAAGTGAAAGGTTTCAACGAGATCGATCGTGTTTGCCATACAACTAGGCTGTTGAGCTTAACTACTGGTCATTTTTTCATAAAAGCTCCAATTACGACTAACAGAAATATTGATATAGTGTGAACTTATAATTTTGACGTGAAAACATAAAATAACTGCCAATGGCAGGCCGTAGCAGGCAACTTCAAAGTGCTTTACAATTAAAATGAAACAAAAAACGAAAATTATACTTTTCAAGTATCTACCAAACATTCAGAACAATTCAATGCGATACATTAATCAATGAGTTTTGCGGGGCATACAATATATTCCAATGGTCAATTGTAAATGTCAATTTCATTTGAAGATTGTGTTTAATCAAAGTTATGTTAAGCCTCTTTTTGAT
>JAUUEB010134243.1:411-14643 GCA_032362205.1 Clione limacina
GTATGTGTATGATAAAATATGAAATTTGAAAATTGTGCAAATCTAGAGCATTTTCGATCGAAATGGGGGGGGGGCATTCCCCCATGTCCCACTGGCTACGCGCCTGGACACCATAGGACCGATAAGGATCAGGATGAAGTTAATTAAAATAAAGTGTTTTAAATGCTACATACGGTAAACATTACGATGGAACAGAACAGGCAAGTGAGTCTCAGTAAGAGCAGAAAGGCTGAAAACGCCATTATGTCAAGGATATTGTCTGTATTTAGTTACGTACCTCATTAATATGGCCTCTTTTTGTTACGTTGCTCATATATCGGAGATTCTATTCATGATAAGGACCCCGCCCTTCCAGTCCCAGTTTGTCTCTAGTTTAAATGCCTTTTAAAATGACAAGCTATTAACTACCAGAATAAACAGGTGAGTCATTAACAGGCGCATAGCCAGGATTTTAAAAGGTGGGGGGGAGGCAACCTAGCATATTATCAAATCAATCAAAACCTCTTTGAGATTTTCAATAAATTGTGAATATTTAGAGCGATTTGAATCACAAAGGGGGGGGGGTTATTCCCCCATGTACCCTGGCTACGTGCCTGATAAACATTACAAATATGCAACCAATGTTTGGCTCTTTAGAAAGTTGAATAATAATGAAGCTTTTTGTATATCAAGATCATGAGTTTTGAATTTGTTGGGTCTGATATCAAAGTTTGACAATTAATTCTGTTAGCCTTGCAGAGCGCTAACTTTGAAGTTAACTCTTTTTATAAGACGGTCACAACATCAGGTGCAGTCTCCTCTCAACTCTTTTCAAGCATGAAATTCTTCTTTTTTAATTGCTATTAACATTTTTACGTTTATCCAAATCACAAAAGACTCTTATATCCACTATGAATTGCCGTGCTTGGGGCCATTCAGCATAATCATAAATACGGGATTTTATACAAAAGGGATTACAACTAAACATTGAAAATTTCCAAAGAAGTCATCCTTTCAGAGGAAATAAGTTTCAAAGCAAAGAATGGGAAAAGTAACACTCTTTACTTCTTCTATTTTCTCTTTTCGGTCCGTTACGATAGGAATAACAATTATGTCACCATAGTGAGAGAATTAGTGCACCATTTTGAAACATCCTGTGACGGTAAAATTGTCTCCCTTAGGGAGTGGGAATGAGGGATAACTCTTATTCTTGTGACTTAAAGCATAACATTAGCACCACCAAGGTACTTATGCTTAGCTTGAAGACTGAGAATGTAGGATTTATTACTCTAACAAAAACAATAAATATAACACAATGGAAAGCCTAAAACGAGTGACTTTTAAACATTGTATTTATATCGTTATGTCTTCTATCATTTGTTTAACTAGAAGTCCGTAAAGAACTGTGAGGGGAGTACCTCATAGATAAAGCACACTTCATATACAAAATGGAAGTCCGTAAAGAACTGTGAGGGGAGTACCTCATAGATAAAGCACACTCCATATACAAAATGGAAGTCCGTAAAGAACTGTGAGGGGAGTACCTCATAGATAAAGCACACTCCATTTACAATATACATAAAACAAGCAAAACATTGAGTGTGTGTTTTAGGTGACTGCTTTTACAAGATGAATATTATTTTATTTTGTTTAAAAAAATATTTCACGTGTCATCTTTGGTATATTCGTTACACACCCAAGGTCTAAATATTTCAGAATTATTTTGTCCCAATCTTTATTTTATCATTTTTCACATTTTATTTCATGATTTGTGTGTATTTTTAGTAACATCAAGCATATTTTGTAAAATAACAAAACCGAATCTTTCAACAAAATACTTCCCCAATCTCCCTTAATTGTTTATGCCAGCAAGAGAAGGCTTTACAATTACCTATTCAAATAGAATATAAACTTATATTTCAGTTTTTTCTTTTCTTTATAACAGAATAACAAGAGACGATCTTTGTTGAAGAAACGAATTATAAAGCAGAGATCAGAAAGGATCATCTGACAGGCAAACGGGAAGCAATTAACATTATATTACATTCACAGTGTGGAACAGCAGGCGTCAGCGATACTTCTTGGGTCGCCTGAGAAAAGAGACAAGCTTTACAAAAAACTTGGTCTATCAAAGTGGATATATAAATAAAATAGACACTAAAAAAGCTTGATTTCATTATAAATTCGTCAAAATGAGTGTTGGAGGAGAAGTTGTCACCACTGATGTCAAAGTTGAAATGGAAACAATTGATCTGATTAACAGGGATCCAAATAATATAAATGGACATGTGCAGGTATGTAATCCTTCTGGTCAATTTTTGTGCTTATGCCATAATATACGAAATATTTTCTAGCCAATTCTTGCATACTTTAAACTACATGTCTGTGTTGTTATGTGTTTCTTGTTTGTTTTTTTATTCAATGTGTGTGTTTATTCTTTCCTTATTCGTTTATTATTTTTATTTCTTTTTTTATCTTTATTTCATTTCGTTTCTTTTAGGTTACTTATTTAAGACGATTGAAATGAATTCAAAAGAACAAATAAATTATTACAAGTAGATGTAGATCTTAAACAAGAGCTAATAGACCTGATGAAAGAAAACCTGATTTATGTAATATTAATTAAAAAAATAATAATAATACATTTCTATGGTGCGCATTTGATCTCTAGTTCAGCCTTTCTTTTTGTTTTTCTTTTTCTTTCATGAAATTGCATCGTAAAAAAAATTCTCTTTACTTGCATCATTGTCATTTTTTTGGTCGAGTAGAGTAGTATACTACTCGAGTAGTACTCAAGTAGATTTTTTGCTACTTCTACAGTACTCGAGAAATCGCAGATTTTTTTAGTACTACTCTACTCGAGTATTCTGTCCACATTACCCAAAGGCTACTCTACTCGAGTAGTCTTCGAGTAGTTGGGAAATGAATCAACATATTTTGCGTTCTATTTCTGATCAATTTTTGTTCAACTTTGATTATTTTTGAATAAATGTTACTCTTTACCCAATTATTTTATCTACTTTATAATTTTCTTCAATTTTGTTACTTGATAATGTAAATAATGCAATAATCTTTCAATTTAAACCTTTAAATTTGTTCATTTAATGATATATTTTTTTAGCGAATACTCAAAGACTACTCGAGTAGAGTAGCTACTCTACTCGAGTAGTAACCCTTAGATTTTTTCGAGTAGCTACTCTACTCTACTTGAGAGGTTGAAAATGTCAAACTACTCTACTTTATTCAAGAAGTCCACCGAAATACTCGACCACAACACTGATTACTACTAACTCAGAAATAAGCACGCGTATAGTGCTTTGAGTGGAACGCAATTATCAACAAACAAAAATGCGCAAGAGGAAAGTAAATAAAATAACAACAAATTCAAAAGAATTTCAGTAAAGAATTAATTAGACAACTTTATAGTTGTAAGATAAAAACAGAAAGTCTAGCCAATGACAAGGGACGCTACTCTATTCATTCCGTGTTTCGACATACTTGTAGTAACTTCCTCATTGTCTCAGGACAGAAATTAATGTTATCACGCAAACTAGAAATCTAGATAAGAATTCATCAAAATATAAATGCTTTTGACACGCGAAGAGAACGCTGTGACGACAGTGAGTGCATATGTACCCTAACATAACAAAAAACAATTTTTGTGAACCATTTTCACGAGGTTCATTTCATCGTAAAACACCCCAGCGACAAATGTTTACCAATGTTATTTAAACTTATTTTCTATATTGATATCATAGCTACAAATCAGATATAAAAACACCATAAAACCTTCATTCGCGTCCGCCGGGGACTCTCTCGGATTTTTCTGTCGCCCTCCTGTCCACCCAGCAGTATTGGGTACCCGACTATCGGCAGTGAATGTCTATGTAAGATTACCGAAGTGAAGCTTAATCGGTGAATTCTGATTGTGTGCAAGAATGTCTTCGTCCGGTCTGTCGTGGTAATAATTTCATATAAAGCGCATTGAGCAGGTCTGTAAGGCGTGGAAATGCGCTTTATAAATGACATGTATTATTATTATTATTAACTACTCATTTGATATTATATTTAACTCAATGAATTTCATATACGTTAATCCTACAATCCACGGCCAATAATTAGATAGGGGAAATAACGTTGAAAAAGATAAGTTTACTTTGTGTATATATTGCTTCCCTTGAATGACTTGGCTAGATAATGTCATTGGAGTCAGACATGACATATACCGTAATTGTTAAGAACTCAATTTATCTTATAAAAGACTATAGGGTGCGTCAAAACTCCCTGACAAATCTTTATCAATGATCATATTTACATGAACCTTGACACGACATGCATTGTGTGACGTCTCATGTATTTACACGTCAGACATGCACGAGCGAACACACGCCCACATTCATATAATGCTTGTATGAAGGCTTCCATTATAAGTTCCTTTTAACGATATGGCAAGGGGTGGGTGGTACTATTCGTATTAGTAAAAGCATATAAACTATGTTAAGCGAAATTGTTGTTGTTTTTTCAAATTGTCCGCCAAACCATTCCCAGTGGCTTCTAATAACAGTGGCAGAGGGTTAGTTTGTTTAAAGTCGCATGAGTCCAACATGGTTTGTTTGAGCGATTTAAAAAAAAATAAAACCTTTTAAGTGGCGTAGTTAGGACATATGTATGAGGATCCCCCGGCGAGACGTGGGGCTCTGTGGATATCTTAGCCAGAAATCTTACAAATCCCGTCAAAATGTTATCAAAGAAGATGTCTCATATCTCAATATTGTCTATCAAATTATTTCCAATGGCTCAGCTAAGTTAAATATAGAGACGCGCATTTTGAGTTGTGAGTTGAAAACTTTGTCAAAAAATTCATAAAGTTCAACAATGGACGACAAGTCAAACATATTCAATGAACTTTAAATGTCAAGCAAAGTTCACAAAATGTATAACTGTAATAACATATTCAGTTACAAAATAATGGTCTCTGAAACGTGATTTAACATAAACTAATTGATCACAGATGTCAGAAGAACGACGTTCTGAAATATTGTGACGTTTTCTGTCTCAACTCACTGGAGTTTCCCCTATATTACCTTAGCCAACTGAAAATGTTTGGTAGACAATTTTGATAAAAGGTTAGTTACATGAGACATCATTGAATGCATTTGTGAAGGTAATATTTAAACATGTTAATTATGAACGAGATGGTAGGGAATGGATGAAACTTTTAGACCAGCCTAAAGTATGTTAAGCAAACACCAAAGGCTGATTCTAAATGACCAGGCGCATAATCAGGGGGACATGGGTGATCCCCCCCCCCCATTCGAATCAAAAATCTTCTTAATTCTAACACTTTTTAACTAATTTACAATTTTTTTATCTGCTTCGCGGCTATTGATTTTTTCATTATAAATTAACAGTCAACTTGAAAATGTACTTTTGATTTCAGATTTAAATATTTATAAATGAAAGCGATTATGTTCCTATTAGTTTAGTATGATTGATCACTTATGCATAGGTATATAATTTGTCCTCAAATTATACAGGTTTAACTGGTTGAACATGTGGAAAAAATATTGCTATTATCAGTGCTTGTCTTTCTCCTTTATACACTTCAAACATTGTCACTTGGGTTGGTGCAAACAGGTGACACTAGTGCTATTGTTAACCTTTTATCTCATTTCGACAACATGAAAGCAGTCAATCCTGATTATGGATTAATTTTGGTGGTGGAAAGTTCAGAATACTGATATCACTTAACAAAGTTGCAGCAAATGTTGGCCTTCAAGTGTGCAATCATCACTTTTCGACTGGGGACGTCAAATTTGAGATTATAAATTAACATTGTAGTTTTCTGATGTGTTAGGTTTCTCCTTAACTGATAATGAACGAGGTGTGACCTCAACAGTTAATAAAGATTTCCCAATGTATCGTCCTGCTTTCTCCCCGTAAAATGTGCACTAAACTACTTATCTTGGAAAGCAACGACCCTGTTAATGTATTTTGTATATCAACCAAATAGTTTGTATAATATATACATATATAGGACGAGAGGGAATGAAAATTTGCCCATGTTAGTTTGTGTTTCACGTGTTGTTGTGTCTTGATAAAGTGTATAGAGTTGTGTTTGGTATTGTACTTCCGCTTATAATTAAGTGAAGTGGTCCAATCGTTACACTGTTTGTGTCAGTGACCAGTGGTCTAATCGTTACATTGTTTGTGTCAGTGACCAGTGGTCCAATCGTTACATTGTTTGTGTCAGTGACCAGTGGTCCAATCGTTACACTGTTTGTGTCAGTGACAGTTGTCCAATCGTTACATTGTTTGTGTCAGTGACCAGTGGTCCAATCGTTACATTGTTTGTGTCAAACATACCGTAGTGATGATGCGTGTTATCCAAATTTGAACATTTTAAATTGTGCAGCTGTGGGCTTGCTGATTACAATGTCACTTTGAATTTGTATTTCATGTCAGGGTCTTGTTTAACAATTATTTCGTCATAAGGAATATGCATTCCATATCTCAATCCTTTTATTCAATATACACCTATTTTACAATGAATGTATATGCCAAATTAAATGCCTTTACGCTATGCATGGTGCCAAACAATACCACAACCGTAATCATAACAATACAAATGACTAGAAGTCTGCTATTACACTTTTTAACAATTCTGATTTAGTTTGTACCCGTATTAGATTCAAACCTTATGAAATGTGTTGTATTGTGTTGTATTGTGTTGTATTGTGTTGTATAGTGTTGTATAGTGTTGTGTTGAATAGTGTTGTATTGTGGTGTATTGTGTTGTATTGTATTGTATTATGGTGTGGTGTGGTGTTGTTGTATTGTGTTCTATTGTATTATATTGTGTTGCATTGTGTTGTATTGTGTTGTATTGTGTTGTATTGTGCTGTATTGTGTTGTATTGTGTTGTATTGTGTTGTATTGTGTTGTATTGTGTTGTATTGTATTGTATTGTGTTGTATTTTGTTGTATTGTATTATGTTGCATTGATAAATCTTGAACCCGTGTCTTAGTTGCAAATGTTAAAGGCCCCTCGGTGGCTAGAAATCGAAGGACAGGAGTAGCCGTAAAGGGTACGACTGAACTGATAGCCGTTGAACGAAACAAACAAAAACATAAAATGAATATTTATGTTATTTTGTTGTTTCTCTGTCCATTCAGGAGTTCTTCCGCATGTGTGACTATGAAGACAAGGGATACGTCGTTAGAGAAGATATGGTGAGACTACAGGGGGAACTTCCTGTCACTGAGAAACAACTGACTGTGGTGTTTGACTCCTTAGATGATGACGGAAATGGACAACTTACATATGATGAGTTTACAGAGGGATTTGGTGAGATACTTATAATATTAGCAGACATTATTAAGTGCTGGACCTCCAGATCTTTCCGGCAAAATTATCGTCGGTCCGGTAAAAACTGTCCAGCAAAAACAGAGACAATTAGAGTTACCGGTAAAGTCGGATGCTTAAAAACGTGTCTGAAGATTTTATAGATTGAATTTATTTTTATTTACCCTATTTGAGATAACTGATGTACAATTTCAGGTGGTATATCTTATTCACGATTTAAACCCTTTATACTCTAGGATATGTTTTGCTCGTGGCTCGTACAAATGACTTGATCGAAATCACCTGCTATATCTGCACTATTTTGTGCATAGATGATTACTCAGTCAAATATATGTATTTGTAACATGTGTGTTTTCGTAGGTGTGATTTCTTGGTGAATTCGCAATTTGGAACAGCTTGTCAATTTATTTCCTGGCGTTTTACAAAAACAAGTTTGTTTTCAATAAGGGAAACAATCCGCAAGCTGTACAACATAGTAACAGTTTTTGAAAATAATCTGCAACCATGAAATATGAGAATGATTGAGTCACCTTTCACAGTCTTAACAAGGCGCGTAGCCAGGGTGACATGGGGAATATCCCTGCCCCCTTTAAAGATCCAAAATGCTCTTAAACTTGCACCATTTATAACTCATTTTCAAAATCTCGGCCGAATATTGTTTCCCCCTTTATAAATCCTGGCTACGCGCCTAACTTTAACTAACCTGGTTAGTCGGTGATGCATCCTATTAATGCTAGAATATATTCCTCTCTTTCTGTGAATAATTGGAATTATTTTGTAAACTAGATTTAAAGCATGTGTAGACAACATTTATTATTATGTTTACGGTTGATAATTTATTCAGCTATTGTATATATACTATGATGTTTTCAATGCATAAATTGTATTAGAAAGGACCCCCTTGCCAAAAGTTAGGCGCTTCGCGCCAATACCCCCATCCGTTTGAAAAGCCTAGATACACCTCTGCATTCTCCAAATAGAATAAACAAAATCTTATCAGCGGCGTCTTCGTATATAAAAAGCATACTGAACAGACTTTGTTTAATATATCCCTCTTCCTTTTTACAACCCTTTGCAAAATAGTACTATTATGATTATACACTTCTGTAGTTATAAATTTGTCATGGTATAAATTTCTAATTTTTTGTCAATTTGTGCAATCAGTCAATAAATCCAATATCTTGTCCACAGCGAATTTCCTCGGCCTTTGTATGAATGGAGGTGCACAAGGGGAGGTAAGCATTGAAATGTAATGTAAGAATCTAATATCTGCTACTATTACTCCCATAATCAAGACAATTAATGATGTGAAATTTAAACATATTTTCTTAGTCGGGTTTATGTTTTCTACAAGTAAAGACAGCAACAAGCTGCACATTTCCCAATACAATCGTTTTATAGGACAATTTAAGACATCAGAAATCAGCCTAAAATCTAAATGATACGTTACTATTCATTACAGTTCATTTCATATTTAGGAAACACATTGCAGATATTTAATGTGTCTATGGAAGAACCAATTCCTTGAGTATTTTAGACATAAAGAAATAGCGATATTTTATATACAAAAAGAAATAACGATATGCAAAAAAAATTAGTAATTGTTATGCAATTAGAAATGGAGATATTCATTTGCCAAAAGATATAGACATATTTGCATGCGGTATTCTTGTATTTTACTAGAAACCAACTTTTGTACACGAAAAGAAAAAAATATTCATGTAATTCTTGTAGTGAGTTGTATTTAAATCAGCTACATTAGGCTACAAAGGTATCCTCTACGAGCATGTTATGTTTAAACTTGAACGTAACAACTATTCCTTCACAGGAGGACACACAAGCCGTAGAAAATAATGGGGATGACTTACAATCAGTACTGAGACTTCAGGAAATGTGGAACATGTGTGACATTGAAGGTCGAGGTTACATAACCAAAGATGCCATGCAAAGGTTACAGGGTGCATTACCCGGTGTATCCAAAGACCAACTAGAGGTCGTCTTTGACTCACTGGACGATGATGGCAACGGCCAACTGACAGGAGATGAATTTACGGATGGATTTGGTGAGTAAAGGATAAATATGCATAACCTTATTACATAACATCTTTATTAGAGGCAGTAACAAATATCAATTTTTGAAAGACTTGAATTTCCTGTGTAGATATTGAATATTGAGCAGGGCCGTAGCGTGGCCAAATTTACTTACTGGGCAAGCACCAATATCGAAAGTGCGAATATTTGCTTATATCAGTCTTGTGATTAGGGTTTTTCATTGTTGTCATGTACAAATTAACGCTCAGTTAGAGTAGGGAAATTGCCGATAAATGTCTTGTGTAGACAAAAGTCAGGTCCCATCGCGAATTAAACCATGAATTTATCGAATTTGTCCAATATGGTCAACCATATCTGGTTTTAATTCGAAATCTAACGGAAATTCTGACGTTTTTATTGGATATCATGCAGATTTACATAAATGTCAAGAATTAAAACTTTAAAATTTGAATACTCACTCATAATCTTCAAAGAAAGGTTACCTAAAAATCAAGGCTAATAATATTATTTCCTGCATGTTAGCGAATATCACTTTAAATCCTATCATTTCACATATGGTTCCAGAAAAATGTTGGTAAAAGGTGATAAAATATAAGAAAACTATGTAAGGTATTAATAAATGTCGACTTGTTTATAATAATCCATCGGTATAAAGATTAGCACATGAACATATCAATTTATACTAGTAAAGAACTTTGGTTACGTTAATATCGAAACCAATAAGGATCACTGAACATTGATTGGTTTATTCACAATAACATATATTGGGATTTATTATTTACCCTTAACTGAAGTCGAAAAAAAATATTTATGATTGAATGAATATTTATGGAAAATTTAAAAACATTAACAGAACAATCAATTAATTAATCGTACAAAATCAATTCATCTTGTTAACTAAGAATGAAAGTCTTCCATTTTCAGCTCAATTGAAAGAAACATGCTTAAAGCATGATGCATTTTATTTTTCTCTAAGTACGTTGGTCTAAATTATTTTCCACAGGTGCTTTCCTTGGCATCAGCCCTCCAAAATTTGTTAGCAGTCATACAAAAGCCAAGGTAAAACAATGTGTTACTTAGGCCGGCGTCACACACAAAAAGGCACTCGCCATACGCAACTTGACCCTCGTAGCCGTTTATAAATGTCCATGGTGAACGCCATACGCTGTTTGCCTCTTGCGTACGTCACTGGTTGCTTACACATTTGGGCATGTAAATTGATAAACAGCTACGAGCGGCAAGTTCCGTATGGCGAGAGACTCTTTCTGTGTGACGCCGGCCTTAGTCGTCATAACCATTAACCTCGTCATATTATATTATTAGCAATTGTAGTTTTATCTTCTATTATCATGATAAGTAGACATAAGTTATCTTAAATATAAGACTTATGCTAACCTACAGAATACATGATAAGAATGATTTTAATTATCCGAGTTATCCTTATCATGAATGTGATCCTGATGTAACAGTTATCTTAAATATTAGCTTTACATCACAAAAAGATGGTATGATAAGAGTGATTTTAATTATCCGAGTTATCCTTATCATGAATGTGATCCTGATGTAACAGTTATCTTAAATATCAGCTTTACATCACAATATTGTTGATATAAGAGTGATTTTGAATATCTGTATTAAACTAATCCAGAATTTGATCATAACGTAACATATTCTCGATGTGTTTCATATAAAAATGTGCTACATCAGGCTGAAAAGAAATCCCTTATTTCTTTACTCCTTACCCAGTACCAACATGTTATATTTACACTTGACCATAATTTGACGTCACGACTATTCCTTGCACAGGAGGCTGAGATTACAACTTCCACAAAAGCCGAAGAAAATGGTGCTAATGACCTACAATCAGTCGACGAACAAGAAGAAGAAGAAGAAGAAGAAGTAGAACAAGACATACAATCAGTTATGAAACAAAAGGCAGCTGTAAGAATACCATTTTTATTTTTTGTTTTTTATGGACGAATTTCTTCAACCAACCGTCTTCCTTTATCCTAGCTTCAGAAAAATTACAGACAGAGTTGTCACAAATCTAACCTTTGTTAAATTTATAAGTAACAGGAATTAACATTTATAACGTTAGCAATAGTCGTGTATTTAATCATACTCTCAAACCTACGACAAGCTAACAGAAATGACGTCACTTCGCGTAATGGAAATAATTCAACAAAGGCAACAAACATCTTCTATAAAAGTTTGCTTATTTAAGGAACCGTTTTGAGATTATTCAACTTTGTTTGTTTTTGAATTGAGCGTTAGCGAACTACTTTATACACTCATGCGAGGCTTAACACTTTGGTGCTTCCCTTAACTCAGATATTGAGACTATCCATGTTTAGAAGGTACTCTATTTTTAGACTTCTAATTGGACTACAGCTAGTAGGTAGGACGTGTGAGTTTTGGCTGGATGGTGCCTTTGTTTCCTACTCTTCCCTTGATTTCCAACCACTAAGGGGTCTTTAGCGTGCGCAACTTGCATACGGGACCTTCTTTATCGTTCGTTTCGAATCTGTCTAGGTGCTAGATCCTGAGTCAAAAGCTACTTAGTGCGATATGTTTTGCGTTTCCAAGAAACTCTTCCTGAGTTTTTATCCCATTCCATGAAAGAAGTATTTTTATTGTATAATGCTTAGAATGTTCAGGTTATATTTACGGTAAACGGACAACAGGACAAGCGGACTTTCGGACAAGTCAATTTTTTTGGCGGACATCGGACAAGCGGACTTTAGGACAAGTCAAATGTGGTAGGACAATCGGACAAGCGGACTTTATATTAGGACAAGTCGATATATGCTTATTTATCGTTTTTGAAAATATTTACATTGTACCTATCACTCCTTTTCTTCAGGAGCTGTTCCGCATGTGTGACCTCGAAGAAAGAGGTTGGATAACAAAAGATGCTATGCAACGTTTACAGGGTCTATTGCCAGTATCACAAGAACAACTAGAGGTCGTCTATGACTCACTTGACGATGATGGTAATGGACAGCTGACGTTAGATGAGTTTACGGATGGCTTTGGTGAGTAGATAATACATGCACAATAAAAATTTCCCAGCGTCTGAATTACAAGCCATGAAAAAGATCTTTTGTCAAATATTATAATTGTTTTTGTCTAAAATGTCATTGTGGATCACTAGGCAATATATATTGACATCAGAAAGCACATTCTTTTCAAAAAAAGTCTAAGATGGATCTGGACCCAAATATGCCTTGTGTTCCACCATGACGTTTTAGCTAGTGGGTTATCTCAAGATGGCAATCACACACTGTTGCAATATAGAACAAAACGTTTTGAAATCATACTCATAAACATCAAAGAAAAGTGATTTAGTTTGTGGCATTTGATTACACCCAAGGTTAATGTCATATTATTTACTTAATTCCTTAATGTTTGCAAATATCCCTACAAATCATACAATGTCACAATGATACTCGAAGAAAACTTGTTTAAAGTAAAGTGGAGACAATAATAGAAAAGTGTATCATGAATTAATAAATGTTGACATGTTCATAAGCTCCAATCAATATTAATATAATAAAACATGAACATATCAATTGCCCCTGGTAAGAACATTGTGTCACGTTTATGTTGACACCAATAATGATCACAAAGTAGTGATCGATTTGCTCACTAACACACAAATTGAGTTAAACCCGTAACTCTAGTCGAAAATTCTCAATACTTTGGAGGTGTAAACTCTTAATGATTAACCACAATTGAGCGAAAATGGAAGATTATAACAGAAAAATCAAATAATCGTACAAAATCAATTCAACTTGTTTACTTAAGAAATAAAGTCTTCCATTTTCAGCTCAATTAAAGAAACAACCTTAAAGCATGATTTATATTGCTCGTTTCTCAGCCCGTTGGTCTAAATTCTTTTCCTCAGGTGCTTTCCTTGGTATGGGTCCTCCGCCATCAAATAGCAATAAGCCAAAAGAACAGGTAAGAAAGGAGACTGATGAGTTGTCATGTTCTTTAATTTCATCATCTCCCACCATCACCAGGAAGTGTGACAATGTTTTTTTTCAAATTCCTACGATCATCATAATCTGACATGACAGTTATCTTCAATATTAGCATTACTATGATATTGTCGATGTAATAACAGTGGTTTTACATAACTGAATTAGCCTTAGCGTAATCATCAATGTGATCGTGACATGACATGACAGTTATCTTCAATATAAGCATTACTATGGTATTGTCGATGTAATAACAGTGATTTTACAGAACTGAATTAGCCTCAGCATAATCATCAATGTGATAGTGACATGACATGACAGTTACCTTGAATATTAGCCTAATCATAGATATGATATCGACCTGACGGTTATCTCCGAGATTAGCCTTACCTTCTTCTTCTTCTTCTTCCATAAACGCCGTGACTTCAGGGACTGAAGATTCTGCGGTTTGTTTTCCGTTTAAAAAATATGACTCAGGTTACGCGGGAGAATAAAGGTTTAGGTCACTCGATTACTATATAAGTAGAAGTTTCGAGTTCAAATCCCTTCTTTGTTTATCGCCCTCCTACCCATTAAGCAGTATAAGTGGGTGCCCCATATGCAATGAATATATATATAGATTTCTAAGGCAATACGCTTAACAGGTGGCCCCTTGTATACTTTGCTCATCACGACTTGTATGATCCACTCTTCTACACCTAGTTTCCTTAGTGTGCATTTCACAACTTTTCGTGTGACAGGGTCAAAGGCCTTCTCTAAGTCTATGAAGATGAATTACAGCTTCTTCTTCTTGGCCAGGTACTTTTCCTGCACTTGTCTTATGATGAAAATTGCATCCATCGTCCCCTTTCC
>JAUUEB010134353.1:0-23598 GCA_032362205.1 Clione limacina
ACATGATATTCCACATAGTCTTTGGGTTATGAAGTTGGGATCTGCTTCAAGACATATGGTGATTTGACTGGGTGTGTGCATACACTGTGTTGTTGTTAGGTTTACTGTAAGGCCAATACTTTCCGTCTTTTATGCTCAAAGTTGCATCTACAAAGTTAATTGTCTCTAAATTAGTATCAATAGTTGTCCCAGTTTATTGAACATTTTGAATAAGCTGAAGTTTCGTGAAATTATCACATCAAGCACGCCGAGAAGCTGAGAAACATCAACAAATAATCAATGTGGCGGGAGGGGTGCACCAATGATACTCCTCTCCGCCGGATTCTACATGAAACAACTCACTGAGCAGTCAAGAAATGATGTATAAAAAGACATGGACAACACATCTCCAATTACACAGTGACCAGTCGTTGAGGGTTGAGTCGTCTGTGTGACAAAGGTATGTTGTAAAACTGTACTTTATACGCCTCGAAAACTTTATGTTTTCTGGAGGTCTCCTTTCCAACAATTTATATATTTACTAATATGTTCACATTATCTCATAAAAACCAATGATTATGCCACGGTGTCTTCAGTCTATAATAAGAGTTATGGATTCAGATTTGACTTATTTTACTGCACTCTGCTGTGTCATCAGCTCTTTGATAAATGTATCAAAATTTCTTGCTGGACTTAACAAATCAAAAGCAATCACATTCTTTTTCTTGTTTACAATGAGACATATCAACCAGATCTGCAATAAATTGATGATTTTATGTTATATTAAACGAACTATCAACACATCTAGGCAATGCTCACATAAATTGATAACAAATGGTATGTGATTTATTTATAAATAATAAATGATATAAACGAAAATACACACGTCGTTGTCAGGAATTGAAAACATCTGTGTCACGATATCTTTAGACTGTACAACTCTCTCATGGTTATTGTAAGATTGTCCCATTGTTAACAGATACATTTACAATCGTCAATCACATATTCGTTAACGTGAATAATTCATTGAAGTTACGAATAGTTGTTGTTATGAATATTTATTTTGACCCATCTTCCGACGAACAGGCTTACTTATTTCCTGTACCGGTCTCTATGGCATCTATAAGTGCGCACATTATAGTCCAGCGGTCTATAGCCAAAAGGTGCACTATTTCAGATTAAGTTGTTTTTGTTTTGATTCTAGTCAAGTAGGGTAGATCGTAGTTGTACTCTAGTTACAGTATACTTTCAAAATGGCAGCCGTCCATTGTCAGTTTATCTAGGGATCCCATTTTATAGCCGTATGAAACCTAAAACCATACGTGTATTGATATGAGGTTTCCATTCATGGGGTTAAAGTTTCCTTTCAAGGCCATTCAATTGGTCAAGGTAATTGAAGGGTCAATACAAATATTTAATATTACTTGTTACATTGATGCTTTACAGCTAACAACTTTCTGTTTTTATCTACAAAAAAAATCAATGGCATTTTAAGCACATCTTGTATTTTCAAGGTCATTTTCTCTCAAATGTATTTATGTTTGATTTAAGTAAGAAGTAACATTAATCGATAATTCTCCACAAAATGGGTTTGACACCATGCATTACTCTCAACTTGATAAATCAAAACAAAGTACGGATAATTTATAAAACCTCCGTTTTTCTTCAGCAAAAACATTTTCAACCCAAAGCTGAAATTTCTAATATAAGCGCCATACTTTTAATTTGGACGTAAGTGTATACAAAAAGAATATTTTGGGTTAATACACATATGTTATATCACTTTTTACCCTACTCAGTAAAACAGCTCTATGAAATGGATGTCAGAATGAAAGATGTTGTTACTCAGTGATTATATATATATTTTTTAGACAGTTTTTGCTGTATAATGCAATTATACTAATACACTTTTAATACATTGTTTGTACCTGTTCATTTGTTGAGGGGCATCTGTGATTATTTTGTGAAATGTCTACCACATTATGTTATAAAGCTAATTTTTAATATCATAAATATTGTCTTGTGTATATATGTAACGTTGTGAATTTCCTCTTTTGGACAATAAAGTTATGTTATTATTATTATTATTATTATATATATGATGTATGAGTATAAAACATATATATTGTCTTTTTTTACTGGCTGCAGAGAGAAACTCTGAAAAACATTATTACCATGCTTTACCATCAAGTTTTGTAAAAACTCTTTTCCACAGACAAATGCAACATTAGCTGTAACGCCAGCTTCTATTGATATATTGTTGGGAGTTCTGGCTAGAACTGCAGCATGTTGTGCTAACAGTAGGGAGGATGAGCTTCATGAAATTGACAGGATTGCATTATTGTGTTTGAGCCGGGTGGTGCACGCCATACATTCTGCTAGTCCTGATCAGGTTAGACGATAAGATTTCTTGCTCCATCATCACTATTTTTTTTAAGTGAAAGGGATGTTAGTGCATACGTTTCTGCCTGATGTTGTGCTTTTCCTGCTAAAAAAGTTTGTGTACAAATGTCACCCTAAAAAGCACAGCAAATACAAACTAATTTGCCTATTATGGCGTTTGAGGTTTGAAAATTTGTTGGAAAGACAAATTATTCTATTAACCATCATAATAAGTAAAATTGAGAATCCAGACACACAAAGAACACAAGTTTCCTCTTGTTTCTTTTGACATTTTATTTAAATCCCTGTGCTCGTTCCTATCTATTTTTGGAGCCCGATGGTTAGTAATAATTGGTGTGTGTGTGTGTATATTGTTTAGTTGATAGTTGTTATTAGCATTGTTAGAGAGTTGTGCACAAAAGATGAGATAAAGAAAAAGTTTTGTACAGGTATGATTTTCAATAAATCAAAGAGAAGCAAATAAGACGCTTATTGATGTAAAAGAGTTCTGAAAGTGATGATGATATGATTTTGATTCAAAAATATGAAAAGAGTTATTCATGATATTTCCTGCCCCTTTGCAGAATGATGAAAATAAGCATGTAAGTTTAACTTATTGTTATATCTCTGCTTTTGTGGGGCCCAAGAGCAACTTCCCTCTCCTAGCTCCCCTTAAGATGCCACTGCTAGTATCCCTATGTTTGTTCACAGGCTTTTGAATGTTGCATTAGGTTAGTATTATTCCTACTTATTCTATATGAATCAGACAAGTTTGTTTGTGTTTAAAAGCGAGTTCATATAATCAAGACTTAGAAGAGTACAAACACACTTTATAACCTTTATCTTGGATTAACAAAAAAAAGAGTGTAATTTGGTGGCCAAAGTGCAAAAGTATTGCATTTGAAATACAATTGACATCTTACCAATGATAGACACTGCATCTCCACTTATGAGGATGACGTAACTGGAATCTAACAATGGAAATAATTTGGAACTATCAGAGCAACAGACGCCAACATGAGAACAAAACAAAAGGTATAATGAATATTCATTCCTTTTATAATCTCAAGAGAGAATAACTAGACATTTACTTTCTTAAGTAATGACAGAATATTCAATAAATCATAGTTTTTGTTTAGTTGTTAATGATTAGAGATCAAAGTTCAAATGTTAAATATACCCTGATGCCATGAATCTTCTTGCCTGAAAGATAAGGGGTCAATGACTACTGTAACCTATTTCATCTAAAATGTCAACTTTAATTAAATAATAAAAGAAAGTACAAGGATAAGTGGAAGGAAAGCCCATTTGGTCATAATATACTTATTATGTGAATGAAGGTGAGCACATAAATATGTATACACGAAAAAGCAAATATTTAGAATTAAAAAACTCCCACCTGTTGTGCTATTACCTATGATTCCTTTCCTGTCAGCATTTACCTTCACCTGCAAAACCCTTATGCATGTTTTCATACATGCTGTCATGAACAGAACAACGCCGCTATCATTCTGGTTTTTATGCAGTACAACTGTTTTGAAGCATGTCATCATGCACGTAGCTATGCATGTTGCGATGCTTGTTATCTTGCATGCTTTCATGAATGACATCATGCATGTCACCATCCTCACAATTCACATCATAAAGAGTCTCATGTAAGTTTTCTTCCAAAAATACTTCTTCACAGTGATAATATATTTTTAGGTAATTTTCTGTATGTTAAACTCTTTTTTGAGGACAATATTAACACAAAATAAATAAGCATCATTAGTGGTGTTTTAACAGTCTTTTTAGGTGGCTATCTGTCTCAAATATTTTTAATTTTTTGAACTTAGAAATTGCTATTTATCTAATGATAACAACAGGGACACTGAATCTGACAGCTAACTGGCTGATCAAGCCATTTAAACCAACTAACTGATCAGCCAACCAACCTGCTGAAAAACCAACTCAACCCAAAAGCAAATCAATAAATCACCCAGCCGAATAATCAACACTACAATAAGGTTTGAGTGTAAGAGAGTAAGCAAAGGTCACAAAAATGAGTGCTCTCATCCTGATATCCATACCACCTTTATAGTCTTGCGAAATTAGAAAACAGGAGCAGGTTGAACTGAGGAAAAAAGCAAAAGGATTGCTTAAGTGTTGTCCCCCTGAAAATACGCTTGTGAATACAAGGGGAAATTCAAAGGACTAAATCCAAAGTAAAAAAAGAAATTAAACATGTTATTATCATAGTTTCCTCAAACTAGCCTCAGTCTCATAGATCTCCTATAACATTCCTGGGTTTTCATATCTTGATTTAGAAACTGTTAATTTACCAATGGCAATATTTACTTTTGTGTGTACTAAACTGTTTACAGTGGACACTCCCGGAGATCCCAGTAAAACCAGTTTTCATTGATTGCAATAGAGATGCCCATATATGCATTTGAATCTTTATAAATCTCTGTCCATAGTTGTCTTAATTTTTGACATCGGGAAAAGGAATGTTCAATCAATAATATTACAAAATGTGCAGTTTTTAGTAGATGTTATTTTCATTTTTAAAAGTAGAATGTTTGAGGGATATATGACATTAGCTTTCTCCCAACATAGAGTTCAAGAGTAAAGTTTACGGTCTAGATTTCCTACTTCAGTACCTTTAACATGTAATATTCCTGAATTGTTAACAGAAGTTGTTAAATATATTTCTTGTAGGGTAAGCTAAAAGGATAAAGTGACCAGGTTATAGACAAAACAGCTGGGGACGATAATGTTCAAATTTTTCAATAAATTCATCAAAAGACAGTAGTCTACCATTAGTCAAAATATCAGCAAATCTTATAATTCCCTTTTGTTTGCAACTAGGAAAAAACAGGGACACATTGGTAATTGATTAATTTGTTATTGAATAATGGGTCATTCAAATTGGTCTCCTGTGTTTCTGAATATTTTTTGACTTGTTAACTAATCTTATAAGATGAAGACCAATATGATTCTAACTAAACCTAGCTGCTTTCTTCTTGGTTGGAGAAAGAGACACAACAAGTATTTGCCATCTTCGGCTGGTAGGCAAACACACCTCTTCATTGATTTTGTCTTTCTCAATAACGGGAGGAAATGAGAATAGTTACATTATATATAATATGTCCCTCTGCTCAAACTAGAGCTGTCTGTTTGATTTCAGCAATTACTATGCTGTTTAGACTGCTTGAGTGATGCGTTCGACCAAAAGTATGCCTATTGTCACCGGGTATATAGCTCGAACTTTAAAGATTTTTTAAATTTATTAGACACCAACTGACTATTTCTGTTTTCAATTTATTTACGTCTTTTATGGGGGTGGGGGTCTGCAGTGCTCCCGCCATCACTTAAATATTATGTTAACAAGTCAAATCATTCTAAAGACGTGGATTCCACACAAAGATCCATAAGTTTTGATTGTTGCTTCTCCAAACTTTGCTGTTTATACAATTGAAGGAAACATTTTCTTATGAAAAACTTTGCCTTCATGCCACTTTTAATAATGTATTGTTCTCTGGATTAATTCAAATTTGTTTGTTGAAAATGCTGTATGATCATGTATACTAGACTACACAAATAACGGGTATAGCAGTTTTGGCATGTAACCATTTACATTTATTCTCTTCTTTCTCATATTGATCATGCTTTATTTTATACAGCGTCAAGTCGAGGTAACAGAGGTGATGGACAGCTTGATGAGTGTGTTAATGGGTCAGCGAGGCAACAAACCCTCAGTCAGGCTCTTGATTGATATGATAGGTGAGGAGAATCCTTAAGTATTGTTCTGTCAGTCCGTGAGTATTTATATGTTAGTTTAACTGTTATGTCTTAAAGCTCAAACAAAGTCAGCATGATTGTTGACTGATTTTGAGTCAGCAAACTGCTTTTCACACTCATTTTTGTGTGTGCCTCTAAGATGGCCTCAACTGTTCAGCTTCATAAGTTTTCTTTATTTAGACTGCCTGAATGACAGTTAGTTGCTAGGAGTTTTGGCCTTATGGTGCCTTTGTAGGCTACCTTTTCTTTAATCACTAAGGGATCTTTAATGTGTGTTACTTGCACTTATGACCTATGTTTTATCATTTGTCTCCCATCTGACTAGTTGCTATATCCTGCCTAACCATGAGAATCTGAGGGTTATGCTTGGATTGATAATAAAAATCAATTTTGCATGAGCAGTAAAGACAGTCGTTAATACAATGAGAGCCAATGTTTATAACAATGACAATGATAGCCATTTTCATAAAGTATGGATCAAACAGCATCATTCTTTGAGCAATTGGATCCTCAGTCTGGCGCCTTAACTTCTCCAATATTCCACCCCCGTATTTATGTGTTATTGTGGTATGTTCTTGTTTTGTACGTATTGACTGCTAGGTCTGGCAAGAACTGACCAGGACCTATGTTGTGTCTGACAAGAACTGACCAGGACCTATGTTGTGTCTGACAAGAACTGACCAGGACCTATATTGTGTCTGACAAGAACTGACCAGGACCTATGTTGTGTCTGACAAGAACTGACCAGGACCTATGTTGTTTTAGGAACTGGTTTACATGCTCATGATTTCTTGATAAATAATTTTTGCCTCCCTCTTCCTGAACAGCCACTTTGATTTGACTTAAAAAAGGATGTCTTATGTGGATTTGATCTATTTCTTCATGACACAACATATGATGATTTAGAGATTTTTAAAACTGTTTTCAATACTTAACTTAAGTGTCTCCTAAGCTGAGGCAGTAAGCTGCTAAGTGTAAAATTGAAACTACAGAAGTACAGTCAAACTTGCTTAAACAGATTTTTTGGGAAGCACAATTTGTTCCAATTAAAAAACAAATTATAGATAGCACAAAAGATTTGAGTGATGACACATAAGATGCAAACTAATGATACCACATGGACATTCATGTCTGATTGACTGTAAACTCTAGACTTGCTTTTCTTGTATATCATTTGTTTTTTTAGACATGCATTTTATGACATTGATTGTCAAATGGGTTTGACGTTTTCAGAACAATTCTACATAACAATTACATGCTTTTACTTGGAGTGCATTATTGTTTAAGAAGTTCACATGCTGCAAAGGGATTATCTCATCTGCAATGTTTTAAATTTGATTCATATTTGTATCATTGATGTTTTTGGTCAAAGGAAAGTATCATAAGTCGAGTTTTTGTTTTATCTATGGTTTGATCAATTTACTTATACTATGTTTTAAAACTTGATTAATGAACAGTGATTAATGAGCTGCTGATTAAAAACTAAACTCTTGGATGTAGTGGGTCTCTAATGACACTATTTGATTCACTATTTTTTCTAGGCGCAACAAGCCAAAATGGTGTTTCTAGAAATCAATTTCTTGGTATGAATTGTATTTACAAAAACAGACATGACTGGGCTGTCGGATGTGCCCGGCAAAATTCACGTCGGTCCAGTAGAAGTTTTTCGTAAAAAAAACAGTGACAGTTACAGTTACCGGACCAAATGTCTGTTAAAATTGGATGCTTAAGGAAATGTTTGGTAATGATACATCGACTTACGTTGTCTTTTGTCTTATCTGTTTTGAAACATGATCACTGAAATATTTTTATGTTTATTGCTCTTTGTTTTAACACAATCGTATCTGGCAATGGATTTTATTATTTATCTGCTCTACAGGTTCCATTCCTGAATTTGTCAAATGTCAGGATAAAGTGGCTCTACAGGTTCAGTTGGGAACAAAGCGGACCTTGGAAGGCTTGGTCGCTATTCTGAAAAATACATTGGTTTGTTATTGTTCTTCTTATTCTTAGATATGTTTTAGTTGCTTCTGTTTGTCAGTTTTGAAAGGCTGTCAAGACTTTGGATTCCTAGTCAAGAGCTCACTTGGATGAAGCATTTTTAATGTGACAAGAATTTAAAGTTCCTGTGTCAACTGCAATTTCATCAAGCTACATGATGCTTTTTTTTTTTATTGAAAAGGCTTACAATGAAGAAGAGGCTTATGAAAATAAATATAGAGGTCCAGAACTTAGATTGTGAAAAAAACTAAAAGACTGATGAGAAAATCAACGGCAGAATGAAATTTGATTGCAAGTCTCTTTATTGATTATTATGGTATAAATGAAAGAAGTTGATGCCTGACATAGGCTGTGACTTTTTATCTTGATTATGATTCAATAGATTGTTGATTTTATGTTGAAAAGGGAAAGAGGTTGATACCTGATATAGACTGTGACTCTTCTTATTTGACAGGATCATCCTCATACACAAGTGTTAGCCACATGTGTGATTCAAGCCTTGAGAGCTCTACTCTCCAGTTCAGCAACATGCAAGGTAGGACCCTCATCAGAATCAGTGTACCTGCTCAAGTCTTGAGTGAACTGATTACGAGGAAGAAAAGAAGAAAAAATTTCATTCATGTAAAGAAATTTCAATAGACTAGAAGAATTGACTTTGTCCAAAAAGATTGAGAAATTCAAAACTCACAATAATTGTTACCAACTCGAGCTTACGACTACATATATTATATACCTTCAATGAAACAAAAAAGCAATTTTATAAAGATTTGCATCAAGTTTAGCTTAATCAATTACTTATTATGTCATGTTTTTATTTCTTAATAAACTGTCTCTTCTTTTGATTGACCATCAGGCAATGTTTGAAAAATGTGTGGGCTACAATGAATTGCTGGAATACTTGTGTTTGTGTGGTCAACCATCAGGAGCTTTGCTTCATTCCCTCATGGACATGGTCAGTTATGGAATGTCTATATTGTCAAGTATTATTTCAACTAGGTGTTAGCAGTGTGATGAGAGGAGAGATTTTTAAACCAGGATTTTGAAATGTCCATATCTTTTACATATGTATGACTAATAACAAGGATGGAACTGATTCACTTTTGACCTGACTTCTGTTATTTTCTAATTAACATATATGTTTTCCTGATTTTTCAAAGTTTGTCCAAGCTCCTAGGTTTTCTACCCTGCATGGTTCAATCTTGATAAGTTGACAACAAAATTCTTTGTGATATTGTAACTTAAACTTAGCAAGGCAACTTACAATGACTGTGTTTTCAATTTTGTTGTGAATACTCATTTAGTGAACATAACATATGACTTAATAGTAAATTAAATGGTAACTATTAATTGTAGATAAATACTTTTGGTGAAATTGTATGATAACTAGTTGATTTAATGTCCATAGGTTGTAGAGGAAGATTACAGCCTTAGTAAGTCTGCGGCTGTAAGGAATCCCAAAGTGGCTGTCATGTTGCTGAGCTGGCTGGGTTCTATAGAGTCTCCAGAGATGCAAGTAAGTAATCTTTTGCTTTCTTGTCTTGTGTATACAAAGTAAAAGAGTATACTCAGGCGATGCAATGCTTTTGTCATGATGTAGAGCCCTTATATTGAGAATGTCAAAGAGATTCAATTTGTCTTTTAAGTTTAACTTCAAAAATTTTAATAACAAATATTGTTTAGTGGAATTGTCTTTAATTATTTGTTTCTGTCTGACTCGTGAATTATGCCAAATTAAATGTGTGGTCCTATTTAGATAAAGTGCTCTATTTAAGTTCTTTGATAGATGCTCTATCTGATATATAATTAGGAAACGTAACATATTTTTCAACCTTGAACTATGCTCTGAAACTTATCCTTAATTTTAAGAAATTGATTTGTCAAGAAGCATTTTTGTCTAACATTCTCTGAATGAAATACTGTTATTTGCATTACGACTCTTTCCAAATCAAATCATCTTTCTTTTGTAGTTAAAAAAAATGAGTATCTATATTTTGTTGCTGACCCTGGCCTCTACTGGACACACCCTTTGTAATTGTCCACAGGTTTGGCTGAGTGAGGAGTTACGTAAGTTATGTATATACAGCTATGGAAATCGTATGAGTTGCTGTACTGCAGGGATGTTGTCAACTGTTCTGTCACTGCTGGAAAATCATTCACATGTACAGAGCTTGACCGTTGGTGAGTTTTTTTGGTTATTCCTAGATAACGACAGTATTAGATAAATTGCTTATCTAGCAGTCATATTTTTCCTATTATAGTCCTTTTGGTTGGAATTCAGTGAAATATTAAAAGTGCCCAAATTGAAGATACCTTCTTACATATATTAAAAATTTTCTCTTTATGTCTGAACCTATGAAGGATTATGTCCGTCATAAATGGGAGAAGCAGAGAAGCACGCTTCTACGCATAAATTTGTGTAGCTAGGCACTTTTTTCTTTTCACCTCAACCCTCTTTATTCATGAAGAACTAAGTGCCCTATATTATGCATATTTTACTCCTGGTTTCATATACACAATTGAATTTACAGCCAGCTTAATAATATATTTTAAAACACCACAAAAAAGGGGGGGGGGATAAATATTGACCAAAATTTCCTGGGCACATTTGAGTTTCTGTAAGGGCACTTCTAGGCACAAAAATAATTTATGAAGCCCCAGTGAGTAGTTTTTTCTTTTCTTCAAGTTTCTGTGGTATTTTGCCATTTTCAAGTTGTATTGGTGGTCTATGTCTTTCTGTTTCAGAGACTAATTTATTAGTATTGTGTATTAACCTGTGTTGTTTCTTTCATGTTCTGTATATAGGGTATTCTGTAAAATTTAAAATGTCTTGAAACTGTCCTTCAGGTCACTTAATCTGTCTGCTTGAGAAACTGGGCAGTCTGTCGATCAAGTCATTGGAACTAAAGCAGTTGATAACATTGATGAAACCTGGAGTGAATGGTCAGCAGGTAAGTTACACATATCTACCATAAAAACCTGAAGATACTGCTATTGCACAGTTACTGCGACGCCTGACTTAGTGAGCTTAAAAAGTGCCTTAGACTGATTTCTCAAAGATACTGCGACCACTACTCTGGACATTCATAAAAAGAGTAGGAAACCTATTTGATAACAATAAATGAACTAAAATGTAATCGATAATGATTAACTTACCTTGTTTTCAGTGTTCCTACTGGAGGTATTAGACTATTAACATTTAAGAATGTTTTTAGATTTCTACTACTATAATTGAAACATATGACAACTCCTTTGTATTTGTGTCAGGAAGCAAAGAAGTTGCAAGTTATTGAATCTACTGTGGTAATCTTATTATGTAGTTAACATTAAAATAAACAGTGGACCAAAAGAAAAAAAATGGCTATTACAGAATACCACTCACTCTGAAAGCAGATGGCATTAGGCAAGTTAACCACAAATCAAGCTCAATGAAGCCATAATGAACAGATGACTTTTGACTATGGGGAAGACTTCAATTCTAGAACACAGAAAAGAAGCTATACTTCTCAGGCTCATTTATTATTCCTATAGTTCCTAAGATTTATATTATTATTCATATAACTGTCCATAATTTTTTGTTATATTTCATAGTTTCCTTATACTACACGTCTAATGAGGGCTCTAGCTACCATGGCACGAAGAGATGGCAACTCGGGACCTCTACACTTTTTTGACATCCAGCAGTTGTCAGATGTAAGTTTAAACCTTTTTTTTCATCCATTTGAAAACAGTTTTAGGAACTTGTGTTTAAGTTTTCAGCCCTAATATGAAATTAAGTTTGTATGTTCAGATTTATAGTTATTAAAACTTCATCTTGTTACCAACCAATTTCAGTTGTTTTTCAGCGGAAATGATAGATAGATTGATTCTTTATTCAGTCAATGTTTTTGTATTCGAAAATGTTAAGAAAGGAATACCTTGTCAGTTAAGTTTTTTCACTAAACATTTTTGGAAAGTGTTTGTGTTTAAGTTTTCAGCCCTAATGTGAAATTAAGTTTGTATATTCAGATTTATAGTTATTAAAACTTCATCTTGTTACCAACCAATTTCAGTTGTTTTTCAGCTGAAATAATAGATAGATTGATTCTTTATTCAGTTAATGTTTTTGTATTTTGAAAATGTTAAGTTAAGATAGGATAACCATGTCAGTTAAGTTGTAGAGGTTTGAAATTTAATCAATTTTTTTGTATCTCTTTGTGTGTTGTTCCATAGTGCATCAACGTACCAGGTGTACGCCGCTGGCCGGGCTATTCCTTCTCCTTCTTTGCCTGGGTTTGTCTAGACTTGAGCGTCTGTCTTGATTGCTACAAGAATGTCGAGGATGGAGAATACAGGAGGCTGTTATATAGGTATAATTATATTAGCCTTTAGGTTTATAGATGGATATAACGGAACTCAAATTTTGGGGTATTAAATAACATAAAAGAGAGTACTTTGGAATGTAATAATCAAATTAAACTCCATATAATCTACATTCAAATACTTTGAAGGGCATTTCATGGTCTTTCATTAACTCTACAATCTTGTATACTTTTTTAGCCATCAGCACAAACTCAACAGAAACACAAATATAATTTCAAAGGTTCTTGGAATTAATGCAATGGAAATTAGGCTCATTTGAGTGAAAATGTTTAACAGAATTTTCTTGGTGAATACATGCCACACACAGCAAACATAATGCAAAAACTGGTGGCAGGCCATCAGGCACAATGTTCATGACAGGTGAAACAAGTGCTTTATGTTGAACCTTGTTGAAATTCATAGACAGAAATGTGAACATCCATTTGAATCATGTGATTTTCATTATCTTTGTTTCAGCTTCTGCAGCAATGGAGGCAATGGCTTTGAGGCTTTCTTTACACCAGCATTTAATTTGACCGTTGCAACCTTCAGTAAAAAAGAGTACAGCACCGTGAATGTAGATGATGATACACTGAAAGATGGCTTTTGGGTTGGTTCAGTCACGACATTTTTTGTCATACCACATACAAATTTTATATTCATATAGACTTGACTTTTTGTTTCTTTATTGTTACAAGTTTCTGTTGTTATCTTACTGAGGTAACCTTTCCTTCTAGAAACTTCATAAATTTCCCTAAGCACTAAAGGTTTTAGTTTTGCACATTATAATAACATTTCTCGTATCTGAACTAACATCGTCATTTGTAACACCTGGAAACTTTACTATGTGGTACACTGTCTTTAAATTTGACTTCAGTTCAACTTAGTTGTTCAATAATCCTAGTGATATAATAATAATAATCCTAATCCTGACACTTTCTCCATAGTAAATGTCTTTTGCTCCCACAATTTTGTACACTATGTCAGACATATACAATATACATTACAAACAATGATTTATGTACTTTCTCAAATTACATTGTTTAAAAACGCATTAAGAGTGTTATTATGATTAATCATCATAGTTCCTATCACAGATGTAAATGGCAGCAAAGAGTTTACAGAGTTATGGTTAACTTGAATTTATAATGAAAACCATTATGATCAATTCTCTTTTGCTCTCAAATTCCAGCATTCTATATGTGTAGTACACGCCCCAGGTCGTCGATTTGTGCACAGCCCTGGCTATGTCACTGTGTACATTGATGGAAGACAGAAACTGAGTACAGCTCTCAAGTTCCCAAATATATCTGAGGTAGGAGTCAGACTCAGTAGTTTTGATATACATAACTTTTATTACAACTTATCTTAGATGCCCTGCTTTTGACATATTCTATGGGTGGCCGCCTTACACAAGCTTGACTGTATATTAACTGTGCACTCAAAAGTCCAAGTGAACTCTTATTTGCAATTTTAGTTTTTTTGCTTTGCTCCTGCCGTCATAGCCTGGGGGTATGGCTTCTTTTCGGTAGTTAAACAGAGTTCAATTTTTGCACATTTTTCGTCATAATGATGTATTGTCCTTGGGAAATCCATTCACCCATGGTTATCTCAGTCATGCACTGGCCATTACTTTGTGACTGGTATTCCTCACCAAACCCTGGTGCAATTGGGTACCATCATGTTGTTACACCCCTAGCACTATGGCTCTCTCTGTAAAGTTAGCTTTAATTTTGATGTTTAACTAAAAAAAAGTGGTTCCAAGGCTGGTCTAAAGGCGAAAAAAAAAAAAAAGTTTAGAATAGAGGTTCTTCATAGCAGCAAAAGAAAACTGACCAATGCAGCTTCTTTGGCGTGAATTGTGTTATACTTGCTTATATTCATTAGTTGTCAACTGTCACTCTATAGTATTATTAGAGTACTCGCTAAAATTGAACAGTGACCACCATCTTTGTGGGCGAGAGGAGCACCAAGTGTTCAAATATGAGTTCAGAAATCAATCACTAATACCTTATCAGTCCCTTTGGTTAGCTAGTGACTTTAAAGACTTCCTCTGAGTAGACAGTGTGTGAAGTGAATAAAATGATGCTACAGCCAATCAAGTGCATTGATCATATGGTTGGACTAGGAAAGCAGTCTGTTAGAAACATTGAAAGTTTTTTTTCCAAGTATGATATTTTTACACCATTTTAAAGACTTTAAATTTAATAGTGGCATACCTCCTTCAAGAACATTGGCATTTGTCAAGACAAAAAAACTATACATCTGTGTTAAAAGTTTACTTACATTTTTTATGTTTAATACCATGACTTGGATCTTTTCCCAGCCGTTCAGTCAGTGCAAAGTAGGCTCCCCCGGTGCCAGGATGACCCCTGAAGTACCGAGTGAGACAGTGACCCAGCCTGGTACAGAAGTGAGACGAAGGTCAACATTAAGGTCACTACTTGGATTTGCTGTAGGGGTAAGCACCTTTTTTTGATCAATTGTCTCTCTTTTTTTTCTTACATTTTAAAGAAATAAAACTATTAAATCCATTTTAGGAGTATGCTCTTTTTGTATTTTGTTAAGCTTCGGTCAATAATATGCTATTTATTTCTATTTAAGACTTACATTTAGAAAATGCTTATCTCAAATATAGAATTAGATCTAAGAAGTAACAACAAAATATTTTTTTCCCCCGAGCGGGCCAACTCATTACTATAATGCAATATTCTAATCAATATGGATTGTTTGTTTTAATTGGTTCTAGAGAACTAAGTTTGCTTAGATAGTGGCCTAGGCTTTTATCACTAAATAATTCCAAAACATTAAGCAATTTTTGTTTATTTGCTTCAAAAACAGACAATAAGAAAGGAAAATTATCAAAGATGACACAAGAAAACTCACAAGATAGTACCAGACCCCTCCTTTTTAAAAAAATATTTCTCTTTACTCATCTTCATGCATGTTTAACGATCTAGTGGATTGGTATGGATGCAAGCCAAAGAGTTGTAAGATGCTTAGCAGAACTGTCAGCTTTTGTTGACAAGAAAATGTTATAAATAAGTTATTTTTCCTTTTTTAAACTTCTCGCAAAATAATACATTATCAAATGTTTGTATGCTTGTGTACCTATCAGGCAAATCGAGGAGGGGGTAATGATTCAAGTGACACACCAGGAGTTCACACTTTGACCTCTGGTACACAAGATGATACTTTGGGGCCACAGATCAGTCTACATGGACAACTGGAGTCTGTCTGTGTCTTCCATGATGCTTTGCAGCTAGAGCAAGTCAAAACTCTCTCTGACATAGGTCTGTTATGATTTTTGTTACATATTGCCAACCTTATAATGGAAACGCATAACTTCAAATAAATCACTAAATTTTAAAGTAGACATTATTTGTTGTAGTCAGTCAAGACAAATGGATGAAAAAATATTGACATCACTGGTTATACATGTTTAGATATCTAAAAGCTTAATATGATTGTATCTACTGTACCCCCACAGGACCCGATTCTCTGTTCCACTTTAGTGATGACCCTTCTATTGCTGACCTTAATGCAAAGCTGATTGCAAGATACAGCGCCAAGGTAAGACTATAGCTGTGGATATTTGAGTTGGCCTTCTTATTTATATTAGCTCAAATACTTTCATTTTTATTAAATAATTAAAGTCTTTACCTTTCAATGGCTTGTTGTTAAAAAGAGGTGACTTTCTGTCATCTATCATGACCTTTTCAAGCTGATTGAAAATCTGATACTCACCAGTGAGCTGATCTCAAGTTGTTTATTGATTGTGAAGATCTTTGCTTGTTCAATGTTGGTTTTGTGACTGCTAGTTGCAGCTAGATTATCTTCAATCAAGAATTTTATTCACAAGTTTCTCCTGATTACCAATCAAGGAAATATCTATATTTCATACTTTGAAAATCAAAATAGTTTTTGGACAATGTTAGCATAATTTTGGAGTTATTAATAAGTACAATATTTAAGAGTGCTCATAGGTTCCAGTACATTGACATCACATACACAGTGGTACCGACACTATTTTAATGCAAACGCTTAAGTCTTAAGTAAACTTTGATCTTGTTCAGGTTTTAAATCTGTGTGGAAATTGATCGATCTTTCCTCACATTTCTTACTTTTCATTTGATATTAGTCAGTAAATGGTAGAATTGCTTGACTGTTTTTCTATATACAAAAAAAGATTTGACTCAATTTTATATCAGCCCTCAAAGGTCATGTAGGTTCTGTAATGTTGAGTTTGCCTCTTAACTTATATTGCGTCCCCCTATTGTAGGGGTAAGTCCTTTGCTAGGATTTCGACTCTTTTCTGTTCTCTGCAGTCTTAGATCATTTTGCTCCATTGCTTTACTCCAAGGCCATCTTTTTATCTGTTTTGATCTCCCCTAGACTTCATCTTTCTATATTGTAGAATCTACAAAGTGTCCGAACGCCAAACTTTGTTCGGATACATCCGCTTTTCATTTAAAAAAAAACCCAGACTGGATACATGTCACACAATTACAGACGAAAAATCAAGAGTAAACAGAAATGTTCGAAAAGTTAACGTATTTAGCCACCAATCTTCTTCATTTATGATAAACCAAGTAGACGAAAATTTCAAACAGTGCCACCCCCCACACAAGTTGTTGCAAAAATGACAGACCGTCCCTTTGTTTGTTTCACACCTTTGAAGTTCCAAGGCCATACATGGGAGATCACTTTTGGTCGATCATTTTATCTGTGAAACACCTGCCTCCTGGACAGGGAAATTTGGGTTTGACTTCAGGAAGATAAAACAATGGTTTTACTTTGGTTGTTTGGGAGCCAATTAATTGCTTGCTTTTCAGTGTTTTCACGTTTTGAAAAAAGGAAAGACAGAATCTCTCAATTTACTTATGACCTTGTATTTATTATAAGACACGAAAGTTAAATAACAATTATCTCTATTGCTTGTGTTATTGTTTGATAGCCCTTTTTTCAGTAATTTTTTAGCCAACTGAAATACATTTGCCAGAAAATAAGTCTTCATAAAAAGATAAAGCTAAGGTTGCCTGTTTCACATGTTATTCTTTCTCTTGTTCCAGACGTGCAAGGGCAGAGTGTGTGCGGATTTGTCCCCATGTCAGAATCATGGACTTTTCTCTGGCAATAGCTGTTACAATTGGGATATCAAGGTATTTTTAATTCTTTGTTGAAATATAACCTAATGTCATGAAAGTTAGACACATTTTAGACCTTGGTATGGTTGTTGAAGTCTTGTTATTTTGGTTTTAAGATAGCAAGGGGCCCTTTGTCACCTTGTATTGGTGGGGAGATTAAGTCTCTTTTGATTTTATATTGTCATTTTTACCTCCAGCCATATTATATTCAAAAATACAGGAAATAGGTTACTTCAGTTTTCAAGTCGTTCTGGGTGTGTGTGTATGTATGCATGACTCATTGTTGGACGTAGGACCCTGACTTTTTCAGAGAGGCTCCTCTAGTGCTTTTTTAAAATTTATTTTATAATTTGTGTTGAAAAAGATCCTATTTGACAGAGTTACGTCCCTTTTATGATTTTTAATTTTTTTGCTTAATATGGCCATACCGTAGGACATTATGAATTAAGGCTCTCTTAGTGGCTTTCTATACATAAGTCTCTCAAATTTGAAAAATGATTTATCACAGAGTCCTTCAATTACTGCTTTCAAATCTTGTTTGAACTGCATTACAATTAAATCTTCATACCATATGTAAACCAATTTACAATACATCTTTTATAAAAAAAAACTCTGTACCCCTTAACACCCACAGTTTTGGCCTAAAGAAAATTAATATATTCAGAAACTTTCAATTGCTACCGCTATACCAGAAAAGCTGGAATCAATACTCAATGCTGAGTCAACCAGCTCAAAGAAAGAAGAAGAAGAATACTCCCTTCATACTTTATAATGCAAATATTATTTCACCTAGGATGTAATCAACTGTTTGGGAGGTATTCAAGTGCTGTTTCCCCTGCTAGAGAACTTAGAACAATCTGCCCCTGTGTTACCTGAAGGTGATGGGAAGAGTCCAACTTCATCTCCAAAGGAGGAAGGTTCCTTGGACCTTGAGGATTGGGTTATCCCCAGTGATAGAAAAACTTCTGGTAACTTACATACAATAAACCAAATTAAACATTTATATTAAAGATTGCACTCTTTTGAAAATCATATTGTGTTCATTTGTTTAATATTTATTGAACAATATTAATTATAATCATTGATTCATATCTGAAAACCTATAGAAACATGTATTGCAAGCCAAAAATGTATTTGTTTTAGCACCAATTTTCGAACAAAAATGGCTTGGTGGCAATCTTTATTAACAGATATAAAGGTATATACAGTATGGAAATATGGTTAACTTTTTTTCTATGGAAGACAAGCCTTTTGTTGCAATAAGTTCAGGGTAAATTTATCTAACTACATGTCTTTTGCCTTGTAAAATGGATATAGAGTTTGTGAATAAAGATAATGTTAAATGTAAACAAATTAAAGCAAATTTGTGTCAGCAGTTGCTCAAAATAAAACAGTCAGTATCTCAAAAAGAAGAATGCATCAAGACCTCAAAGTTAGAAGGAAAAATTGGTTGTAGGTAACATTTCTTTGTCCAGAGATCTAACACATGAGATAGCTGATGTTTGTATTTCAAAAATCTGTTGAAAGATATGCCAAACAGTAGGACTTATGGATCTGGTCTTTATGAAAAATGATAGTCAGTGATATAGTACATTCAAGGGCTGATGGATCTGCTTTTTGACCAGCACAATATTTTTTGATTTGTTTACCAAAAGTTTTCTTTCCTTGATATTGGATAAAGAATTGATTTTATTCAATAAATCTGAATTTAATATTTGTATAATGACCATCTCTAAATGCTTGCAGATTTAGAAGTTGAGTGTAACCAACTGGCAGCATTTATTACCATGCTACGGTACATGCTGAAGGAAAAGACAGTCAACAGAGACATCTTTGTACGCTCTCACTGTGCTGCTACACTAGGCATGCTCATGCAGAAGGTAACTTTACTCATTTTTAGCTTATCTTGTTGTGAAAGTTTGACAAGAAGTTCAGGGTTCAATCACTGTTGTTGGAGCAAAGTTAAAAAGTGATAACCATGTTTTGTGGTGCAGTATATGAGGAAATTATATGTATGCCCATTACTCCCCTGATCCTTGGAGTATGCTAGAATCTAGCACCTTACACCTAGTCCTATCAGAGAGAGACGATAGAAGGCTTAAATGCCAGATGTGTACAGTAGATAATGTGTTTAACAAACTTCCCCTCAAGGAAAGGACTGTCAATCCCCAATTCTTTCTAAATAAAAAATAGTAAAAACCTTAAACAAACAAAAAACATGCCAATAACTTAAACAAAACAAGAACTGGGTCCGACAGTTTTGTTGAAACCTGTATTTACTGTATCTCTGAAACACAATGAGTGAGTGACTTTGACAAGCCTTTGTATTCAGGCAAACACATGCATATAGTAAAGCTCACAGAATTAAATCTTCTCTTCTGTAAGGCTCCATCTGAGTTGATGGATGTGAATGTTCTAATGGCTGTGCAGCATCTAGTAGAGGACTGTGATGAGCATGTTGGCACCAAGTCCACCATGCTACAGCATGTCTATCACTACATTCTCTTTGACTTCTCCCTTTGGAGCAAGACAAAGTTTGCTGAAAGGATAGGTAAGTTGTGTTTACATTATCATGTTATCTCTAGTGTATTGTTAAAGTAGATCATCTTTAATTATATATTATATTAAAAAAGATATTTTAAAGTATGAATTGTTAAATACATCTTTCTTCTCATAGTTTTCTCATTACCCAGTATTGCAGCATGTTGTCTTCTGCAATGATTCAGGCAAATAGCAATTTCAATAATCTTTTGTTATATTTTCAAAAAATCCTTAATTTGTGACAATTATTGTAGTTTACCATTTGAATTTATTTACTTTCTCTTGTGCACCATAACATATTTTTCACCCATGAACAGCTAAGCATTTTATTTTTATTTCAATCATTTTTAAGTTTTTTATCTTCTTCTGTTTTCATTGTTGATTTCAATTTTAGAATCCTTTCTTTATTATGGTTTGTTTGATAAAGACTAGTTATTCAAAACGTCACGTTATGTATTTTATACTTGTCCTTTTTCTAAGTGGTTAAAAGACTTAATCGTTTTGATTTGCTATTCAACTCAACCCTTTCTGGTCATAACCCATCTGTTTTCTGATTTATTTAACCTGATATTCTCTTAGAAGGTGAAATGTTCTTTTTTAATTTAGAATTCATACGTTTCTTTCAATGATACATCTGTAAAGAATTTTTATATACTATCAAATAATTTTTACATGCCAGAACACAAAGATGGTTATGCTTTACTTATGCAACTATACTATTTAAAATATATTTTTATAGTACAAATAGAGTACAATAAAACCTGTGGTACATATTTTAAACCGAAAAGATATGTGAAAATTTTTTAGCAGTAGATTTTGTTTTCTTTACCACTGCTCCAATCAAATAACAACAATTTTAGATCATTTTTTATTGTTGATCAGTGATATTTCAATATATGAATTCAATTCAAATAGTTTATGTACCTTTTAATTTGATTTCCATTTTTTTCTTTTCATTTTTCAGGTCATATCCAGTACTTGTCAACCATAATCAAAGATGATAGAAAATACTTTAGGAAGAAATACGGTGTTCAGTTTTTACTTGACATTATTCGTACTTACTACAGGTTTGTAGCTTTGCTTGCTATCTCTATCTTTTTTCCTGTTAACTGACATAGTCTTCCAGAATGGTAGTCAGTAATATTCTTAAAAAAACAGTAGGATATATTTTTCTCATGTCTTTTTATATATTAAACTGTCATTTTACAGTACTGAACCTTTTACTGTCTTTTACATTGTTTCAACAGGTCAACTAAAAGAACTAATCTACAGGGTATCCAAATACAAATTATATTGCTTTGAAATTCAATAACTTTTAAAAGTGTTTACCATATCTTGATAAATCTGTCAGACATTTAACTTTGTTCAGAATAAGTTCATCTGATCTTTTGTCTTTAAGTCTTAAGTTAGTGCCATATAGAGATGTATGTTAATAAATGACTCGCATAGACTATACTAAAAGAGACCAATAAGTACTGAGGTCATGTCTGTGGTGAAATTTTCTATTTTTGTTTAAATGTATTTCAGTACATCAGAAGAGAGTGTGTTAAGTCAGGACGACAGAAAGATGATACGTGTGTCTCTGTTGAACCTCATCAAATACTACATCGTCAAGGATATCACCTCAGAGGAGTTATCACAACTCACCAGCTTTATGTTGGCTGTGAGGGATCCCACCCTGGTCAGTCTCATTATTACTTGATTAAAAAAGATATCAATTTATTTTTAATAAAGCTAACCCCAGTTCTCAGTTGTGATGGTCCAGGGACAAGTTGGTGTTACTGTCATCAGCCACTGACTAGAGTGGTTCTGTGGTTTTGGTTGCTATCTATAATACCACCTGCTGTGGCGCAACTTATGTCATCTGTCATCACCTATCTTCATTTCTATCAAAACTAGGTTCATTGATAGGTTTTATTGCGCATAAAGACTTCTGGTGTGCTGAATTCGCTTTACAATTAAAACCTGACTGGCCAACTCGCCTTTACATTCATAATCTACTTTGAGTTCAAGGGTGCTGTTCGTTTTAGTTTTCTCCATAACAATCTAACAAATTCATACTCTTTGTTTAAATGATAACCAATGAACTTCTGGGTAAGATGATTAAAGTGCATGTTCCCAATGTCACAAAATCAGCCACTGTGAGAGCTCAAACCCTTGGACTCTTGTGTTAGTCTAATAGATAACCACTAGACCACTTTGACAATATTAAATATATTTATTTCATAGTAAGAAGTTTGTTATTTTTCTGCTTCAAACAGACACACACACACACTTTCTATAGTGTGTTATATAAACCAAGGTTACTTTAAGCATCCTGGACCATCCTTACATAATTGTGGTGGCCCAGGAGCATGAATCACATGCTATATTCCAGTGTCATCCTCAGCTGTCACTAGATCGCATTGTGGTTTCGGGGTACCGACAGTACCGCCCGCTCTGGCACCCAGGCAGCTTCCATGCCACCTGACCCAAATCATGAGCAGAGCCACCTTTAAGGCTATGATGCCCGGCAAAGATTATAAACTTGCCTGTGGCAGGTGCCCCCATGGGTGTACCATTCTGTATTGCAAGAATGCAGAGCCCACCGGCAAAAGACCACTGCCAAGACTGATGGTCGGGAGCTAAGAGCCACATGACTGATACAATGTTGGTTAAATATAGTTTCAAGAAACTGTCCACATATTGATTCTTTATTTGAAATACACAAAAATCCTAATAACTCAGCATTGAATTGAAATAGAATGGTAAAAATAGATGTGATATTGCCACATATTTGAAATTAATTTATTGGCAAAATTTGGTAGAAAAAATTGATATATCTTTAAAGATTTGAAATAATTATATGTATAATTTAAGCAAAACTTAAGTATTTGTATCAAAAGTTATTGATGAATAAAGCATTTCATTGAGTTATATCTGTATGAATTTTATGCTTTCCTTTTCTTTTTAAACCATGAACAGCTCCTTGAAGCCATGGATCTACTGATTTCATTACTTGAGAGCCGCAGCCGAAAACAGGACCATCTCATATTGTTGTTGTATGAACCAGAACAAGCAGAGTTGTTCTACCAGCTCCTTACATATCCAAAACAACCAATCATCTTTTATGAAAAAGTAGTCAAGGTAGGTTATGGTTAGGTTAAAATTTGTTATTTTCTGTTCTGCTAAAAAAAAAGAAAGTTTTTTGAAAGAACAGTCAACATTTGTAATACCACCCTCTTAAACCATCATACTCTCGTACCACCTGCAATACCACCCTCTTAAATCATCATACTCTCGTACCACCTGTAATACCACCCTCTTAAACCATCATACTCTCCTACGACCTGTAATACCACCCTCTTAAATCACCAAACTCTCGTACCACCTGTAATACAACCCTCTTAAATCAACATACTCTCGTACAACCTGTAATACCACCCTC
>JAUUEB010134354.1:0-14643 GCA_032362205.1 Clione limacina
TGTGAGGGTAGTATTTTGATGAATTGTATCTACTGTAACATAACTGTGAGGGTAGTATTTTGATGAATTGTATCTACTGTAACATAACTGTGAGGGTAGTATTTTGATGAATTGTATCTACCTTTTCTAATATTGTTATCACAATATATATTTACTTACCAATTCTACTTTTCTCTTGTGCATCATTCCTGTAGGACTAAGAGGAGGAGACATGCCTCCACGCTTGACCTGTGATGGAGATTTGGCACGACCATCTTTTGGGCTTGATGCCCTTTCCCTGGGTGAGGGTAGAGGTGGTGGGGCATTAGGCAATTCAGGAGCAGGTACATCTTCTTCATCATGTAAAGATGCAATGTCAGCAGCACTGTAGGAAGGCAGAGTTGTCATTGAGACAAGACTTGCGCTTGGCTGCTTCAGAGTCAAGTTCTTTCAGCTTCTCTTCCATACCAGTAATTCTGGTGCCGATGCTCTCGGAGTTGTGGTTGCCCTGAGGGAAAATTAAAAGGAAACTTATGATACCTCTAAACAATTGAGTTAGTAGGGACAAAAAATAACAGATGATAAAAAGAAAAGACAGAATTTTTATGACAAAAGGTTAGAAATGTAAGGCCAGAGAGATAGATTTACGCCTCTTGTAAATTAGGACTGATATATGAATGTGAAAACTGAATCACTAACCCCACTTTGTATTATTTTTTTCTAACCTTAAAATGTTTGTCCACAGTGTATAACCTTATACAAAGAGTGGCTTAGACTTTATTGTGATATCAGACTTTTTTGGGTCTTAAAGACATTGAACAAATAAACATTCAATTCCTTTTATTCTAGTATAATTCCATTATTCAATTTTGTATGGGTAACTTTTAAGGCCGACCTTCCTTAGAAAAGTAAAGTAAAGTAAAGTTACCCATACTAATTACTGAGCTTCGGGTAATCAGGAGTAGAGTCCCGACTTTTTAGACAACGGCATTTGAGATTGTTTGTCATTGCTTTCCTTCCGTAGGTAGTATTTAATTATTAGCCTTATGGTCTCCTACGCTCTTAATTCGAGTCGGATTTTGTATAAGTTTGCATATTTATAAATCTCTTGCCAATATCTTTCTTTTGACATTTTATTTGTTGATTTCAGACACGTTAAACATATTTCATGAAGGAAAAACGATTATTTTTATAGAAATTAATCTGCAACATCAACACTTCAAAGGATCATAGTGTTGTCAATATATATTTATTTATTCAATAATTCTTTTAATTGATAATGCCTACACTTAGCTTCATTTCAAAACCAAATTTGTAAAAATCGATTCATAAACAACAGAGATAAAGCCATTTTTAGCTTTTGACAGTACCGTCCAAGGAAGCACTTCCAACTTTTAATGATGACCAAAGTAAATCAGTCAATTGAAAATAAACCATCTAAAACTATATAAAAAATGGTGCCAGTTGTCATTCTTTCTATGACTTATCTAAATTGATTGGCTTAGAATTAGTCTTAGGTGGGTCAAATCTGCTATCTACATGTTACTTACATTGGAGACCAAGGTTACACCTTCCTTCTTGATCTCTGAACAACGTTCTTTGTGCACCTGGAAGTCAGACTCAAAAGCTTCATGTTTCTTGAGAAGACCCTGGAGAAAAACAACAAAGATGTTTTTTTCAAACAGTTCAACTTGTCAACCAGTTCAAGTACAGTAGATACGGGTTTCAGCATATCTGTTTGGACCAGCTTTTTGTTTAGTTGAACACATAATTTTGTTGATGTTTTTGTACAGCTATGGTAAGAAATATATCTGGTTTAACATAAAAAGACATCAGCATGAATATATATATTTCGTGATTATATTCCTTTGGAGATATAGGTAAAATTTGAAATCAAAGTCTTTTTGTCTAATTTGTCAACCTTTTTTGATATTTTCTCTGTCTTTTTGGCTTTAAAAGGTTCTCTTTCTCGTTAAACTTAAACTGGAAAGATTTTTTGTTTGTTGAACGGATATATTTTACTTAAAAGTTAGATAAGGAAAAACCGGGACTTAACAGTAATTTTGTTAAATCAGAATTTTTGTTAAAGTTCGGTTCGTTGAACCCTGACTCCTGTACAACATAAAATACAGTCAAAATCGCTTTAACTGGAAAACTTTAGCCAGATATTTGTTTTGTAAGAACAAAACCTGGGCTCATTTTTTCTCTCTCTTTATCTTTGATACTTTTAAAACTATTGTTATAAAGCCAGACAAAAAGGTGTTCCCAAAAAAATGTAAAGCAAGATTGACTGTATTTCAAATCAAGTCATCTATCCTTCCTAAACTTAACTGACAACATATTTTCTTTTGTCACTCTCCTATAGGGATTTAAATTATCGAAAGCCAAAGTCATGTTGACATATTCACACTGTCCGTTAAGGTCCCCCAATGTATTACCTGGACAGCTGCCATGGTATCACCCAAGTCACCAGTAGACAACAGATGTTGCTTCTCTGTGATCCATGATTCTTCTTCTTCAACATTGGCACTGAACTGTTGGAAGGCATAACTCTGCTCTAGTTTGTCTCCCCTGGAAATATAACCAAACAAAATATAGAAAAAAATGAATTCCATTTAAAATATATGAAAGTTTTAAATACTGTTTTTTGAACCTATTTGGATGATGGATCATCCCAACTGCTTAAACTTGTTGCCCCTATATAATATATGGAAAACATAAGAAAATATATAACATCAAAAAACAGATATAAAAGTTTTTGCACTATTGATTTTTCGTCCCAGAATAGACCCCACAATCCTAGAAAACAAAAACATAATAATAAAAATCTAAAACTATTAATGTATAAAGGTGTTTTTTGGGAACCCCAGCCAGTCTAAAAATGCAATTGTCTTTGTTAAGAAGTAATATTTAGAAGTATGATGGTAGGTTTTCTTTGCCAAAAGCAACTTTGCTATGTTGTAGAGGCATGCAGTCACCTTGAAGTTAATCTGTTTATTGTTTAATGAGTTACTTACCTAGTAAAGCTCCATTTTATATGAAGTTCCCCTAAAACTTTTTTCACAAATTGCACAATTTCTTGTGAAATCCGCAAAAATAAAACGCTTGCTAAAAAACAGTAAGTGGCATATATTATATCACTGCATCAACAGAATTTCTTACAGTTACAGGTATGGTAAAACTATTTGAATTTCAGACACACAGAGAAACAAAATGTTATATAATGACCTGTTTGCAGCCACAGCCTTAAGTTCTGCCCAGCTGTTGTCCAGTTGATCAAGACGAAGTTTGAGGTCAGCGGCACCAATATCAGACTCTTCCATCAACTTTTTGCCAGTTTCTTGAACAGCCTGAGGAGATATAAATCATTGTCAGCATCATTCTTAGCTCACGTTTAGCAAAAATTAGAGATTAGAATGGGTAGTCAAAAATGATGATGAGAAAAATAGTTTTCAATCTTCAGGAAAACCAATTATATCTTTACACTGGTAAAATGCAGGTTGACTCCCAGGAATTGAACCATGGTAATCTGGGTGATAGTTAGGCATGCTGACCATTCTGCCATTCCTAAAAATGTTACAAGATCATTAGCCATCATAAAAAATTCCTGCCATGCTTACTCAACTGAAAATGAACTAACACACTTGTAATCATCTCATTTCTTTAAATGAGATGAAGTCCTAATTCTGGATTTTATACACTATAAGAATTTGAAATGCCAGTAAAATTAAAAATATTATGATATTGTCATGACATCTTCTGTCTGTCAAAAAGTGAAAAAAGCGGTATAAGTTAAATCAATTTTTCTTAGATTGTCCACAATTAAATTCTATAGAGGCATTTGTAAGAGTCTGCCTAAAATATTCTTCTCAGAATGATAATTGACAAAATTATTTGTGATGAAGCCTGAAGCTTGAATTTCAAAAACATCAGAATGGGATTTGCACATAACTTTAGAGTTTACATTTTACATCATGTTATTGTTTTGTATAAAGGTGTTCAAGAGTCTACTAATATGTACCTGTACAGCTGGTTCATGGTTCTCTATCTCAGCCTCAAGTCTCTTGTGTTTCTTCCTCAAGTTCTGTACACCTGTCAGATCTTTGCCATAGTCATCAGAACCAACCAACAACTTCTTTTCCCTGAAACATTAACAAGCCATTAATACAGGGTCTGTGTATAATCAAAAAGTTTAGTACATTATGACATCACTTAACAAAGAGAAAACTATCATAGGTTCATCTGAAATATCCTATAGTGTATTAGTTTTGTCTCTCTTGATACTGTAAAATAAATTTTGCTCTTCATATTTTCAAAGTTGAGTTTTTGTCAATATGTCAATAGAAGTATCAATGGTTTTAGTTTAAATATGTACCTTGTAGGAGAAGAAAGTCTTGACCCCATACATATACACAGGCACAATTAATGGTTATTTTTGGTCTTGTTAGCATTTAGCATATCCTGATATAGCTTTTTTAATAAGTTAAAAAATCATTCAAAAGGCAAAGATAAAAGTAGCCTTTGAATTCTAGACTCATAATTCACAAGGAATAATGTCTATATAATCTTAGGAATTGTTGTTTACATTTTCAAAAATTGATAACAACAAATGTTAACTAAAATAGAAGCAACAACCAACATAAAAGATATATAAAGTCAATATACTTGATCCAAGCCTCTTCATCATCAATATCTCTCAAGAACTGATGCATGGTGTTGGCCTCATTCAGACGGTTGCGACGGTGAACAGCAAATTCCTTGATCCTGGTGAAAAAAGGTCAGAAATGGCAAATTGATCTTCACTTACTTAATTCACGTTCTTAATACAAAAAGAAAATCTGAATTAAATTAAGGGAACAGAAAAAGAGAAAAACATTTGGTTACATAAGGCAAATCAGTCTTATAAAAGGTGCTGGAGTATCCTAGCGTTGTCTTCATCCCTTTTCTGCCTAGACAGAAATGTTTAGAAAAAAAATCTAGCATTGAAAGAAGTAAAAAGTGAACCAACTTACCAACATTTGCATTTTATCAAAGGCTTGAAGTGTACTGAGTTGACTGACTCTTTTTGCATTTATAAAAAACTAAAAACTTCGTTTCATGTGTAAAAGTGACAAAAAGAATAAAGACGTATGTTCTTCTAAGCGATAGTGTCATAAATATATCGGAATATGGAAGGTTTGCGCCCAAAGTATCAGACTTACTTCTCATATCTCTCGTTGATGGTCTGTTTCCTCTGTACAATACTCTCAGAGTCCCAAACTGCAGCATCCACAAATTGATCTGCCTGGCTGTTCAGGTCTTTGATACGATCCTGGAAGGACACAATTTGAACAAATTATTTCAATATCTTTTCAATAGAAACACAATACTCACAGCTCACAACAACAAGATCCAAACTTTTTCATCCCTAATCAGGGAAACAGGTCTATTACATCTGATCTAAAAGCTGGAACATTTACACTTCTCTTTGAGGCCTACCTAGAGCAAAGGAGAGTACTAGATGAGACTAGATAACTGGAAACAAGCATCATGGATTGTGCCTTTATTTAAAGGGAGATAAGACTAAGTCTGGAGAGTATAGACCAGTTTCATAAACATCCATTCCTTGTTAATCATTAGAAAACATTATATGCAGCAATATTATTACACATCTTGAAAATCATAAATTTCGTAAAGCATGGCTTTAGACAGAAGATCAGTTGTGAGTCACAACTATAAGCTACTATTCATGATTTTAGTGATTGAGTAATAATAGATAAATAGATGCAGTTCTCTTGGATTTTTCTAAGGCCTGTGACAAGGTCGATCATGAAGGAATTCTTTTAAAACTACAACAGATTGGATTCTCAGACTCTCTATTAAGACAAAATCCTTCCTTATTGGTAGAATACACCAGATTCAAGTCGAAGGTGACAAACCAGTCCTTTCTGGAATTCCATAAGGAACAGTCCTTCGACCTATTCCTTTTTCTTATCTTTATTAATGACATAATCAAGGACTAAACTCAAGATACCATTATAAATTATTTGCTGATGAGCATATTATACAGAAACATTAAAAGTTAAGAAGACCCAAATATTTTACAGAATGACCTATACACATCACAAATTCGGAATATTACTGGAAAATGAGTTTTATAGAAAGAAATAGAATAACTAATAAAACCACGCCAATCATTACTGGTTGTAAGCTGGATACTAGTTGTAAGCCCAGCAGCCCTTAGGGGAAAAAGGAGCCTTGTGTGCTGGGCCAGCAACCTGCTCCATAAAAAGAATCTGCTACAGAAACGCCAACAAATGAAATTCACAAAATCAAGTCCTGTGTGGAGCCCTAGTGGCTCAGGCATCAGTGAAAGGGATGCCCTCCATGAAGATCAAAGGCCAAACCTGAAAGGAAGCCTTCGATTTGACTTCCCCTAGGCACCAGTTGTGTGGAACACACAGACCCTGTACCATGGGAGGACACACAGGAGATGCAAAGGTATAGGCTCAATATTTAGGTCATAAGTGAGGTGAGGTTGGATGGGGCAAGGATTATTGCTTTGATATCACACTCACAGAAGGTCATGCAGGAGAAAACAAGTATTGAAACAAAGGCAGAGTCAGTTGAACTCAAGATAAGTAAACCCGCAATGCGCTGTGGTGACAGCTGAGGATGTCACTGGAAGATGTGATGCATACTCATAGGCCACCGCAAATTGTGTAAGAATGGTCGAGGGTAAGTTTATTAAGTTTATATAGCATGCAAAGTAAAAAATCATGAGGATGAACACAAGATCAAAAGCCTTATTGTTTAAGGAAAAGGTTTAGAAATGTGAACAAATTCAAGTATCTTGAAAACTATCTGACTGAAGATGGTGGCTTTGACAGGGAAATACTGACAAGGATTGTTTTGGCTTTGGCTGCATTTTAACAGTTGAGGGTTATATGATAGAGAAATCTCAACTACCACTAAACTGAAACTTTACAAGTCAAATGTTTGCTCAGTTGTTGTTTTTTGTATGGTGCAGTAACTTGGAGAACTACCCAGAGAATAGAGAGCAAGTTTTAAGGGTTTTTATCTCAAATGAATTCTAGGTATTTAGTGGGAGCATAGGGTCACCAAAAAGGAAGTTGTAACAAAGACAGGCATTAACCCCATAGTGAAAGAAGTCAAGAGAGAAAGATGGAGACGGCTTGGTCACATCCTTCACATGAGCATGTATCATCATCCCTTGTTTTTTTTCTAACATGGAACCCTCAGGGAAGGCAACATAAGGGAAGACCGCAAAGTACAAGGAGAAGGACAATGGAGGATGAGAGGAAGAAAGTAGGAAAGACATGGAATTAACTGCAATGGCTTGCTTAGGACAGAGATGAGTAGAGGAAGTCTGTTGGTGCCCTATGCTCCCAATAGCTATTGGGCGTTTGGATAATATATACATAATCATTAAGGTCTATTTTATTCATAATGGCAAACTTGAATAAATCCATGCAGCTACCTAGTTGATAGTGATTATTGGCTCAAAACTCATATGGAAAAACTGTGTTCAGCATTATGCCAAAAAGCTAAGAATCTGTAAGGGTTTCTAAGAAAGAAATATCAAGGACTGTCCTGAACATCTTAGGATATGGTTGCGTAGTCTGGGACCCTCACAATCAATGTGACAAAGAATAATCCAGAAAATCTCAGGGAGATTTGTAAATGGTAATTATACTTTACTGCCAGGTAAAACCAAATTAAACATGAATAAATTGGGTTTAGAGCCATAAGAGGAATGGAGGTCAAACTTGCTTAAGCCAAATTTCTTGGAAAGCACAATTTTGTTCCGTTTAAAATAAGTTCTGTTTAAACAATACCCCCTTTTTTTTAGTACAATTCCATGTGCTAGGGGTCAACAAACAGTGGGTGTATAACATCTTTAATGTCCTGATCCATGCCCTACTTCATTTCTTAAGTTAGGGAACAGTCACACTTATGTCTGTCTCAAAATACAAGTGAAGCGTATTATATTTAGTATTTAAGTTAAATTATGTGCTTTTTTGCAATAATTTATCTTTCGATGCCCAAAATGAATGTACTTAATCGATAATTTGGTAATGATTTGTTCCGTTTAAAAATTAACATTTTCTGGCGGTTTAAGTGCGTTTCTAAAACAAAGATAAAGAGGAATCAGGTTTTTCTTCCGTTTAAATTTGTCTTAAGGGTGTGGGGTATAAACGAGTTAGACTGTAAATGTGCTACTCAAAGCTAGAAATAATCAGCTAGATATCCCCCTAAATCAGCTAGATATCCCCCTAAATCAGCTAGATATCCCCCTAAATCACTTGCACACTTATAGGACTAATACTAGATCAGGAAATCAAAGCTATGTCACACCAATATCAACAATAGATGGAACATTTGTGCTCGTTAACCAAACACTGTGAGACTTTGGAACTCCTTACCTGCATGGATGTAAAAAGCTGTCGATAGTGTGGTTGATTCTGGTAAAGAATATTTATGTCAATTTTCCCTGAGATCTGCATATAGTTCAGATGATACCTAACTAGATGCAGTAATCTAGTTTTACCCTTTTATAAAGGGACTCCCTCTCTTTAAACTATACAAAGTGTTTATTCCTGAGAGGATTCTGATTAAGTCACATGTTAGCCAGGACTGATGACCTAATCATCTAATGAGTGATTCAGTGTATTGGAAGATGAAGATGAGATGGGACACAAATATTGGAATTTTACAGATTGGTCGATATTTCGTATTTATTCGGAACTGTACTACTTACAATCGAGGCTCTTAAACATACAGCTTTAACAAACTTTTTTATGAACTTACGCTACCCTGAAAAAGAAGTGATTCACAGTCAAATAAACTTTGCAAGTATGCATTTTAGACCTTAATTTAAAAAAACAACAACATGTTTCAGGTAAATAATATCAATCCACAACAAGGACTGTCCCTAAAAATGAGGGAGTGTTGGCAAGTCTGCAGCATTGTTTGGAGCCTAGAAGCTTTTGATGGACATCCCTCTAGCTTTGTCAGCTACAATAAAGTGAGGTTTTTGCCCTTTATGTCATGTGACCACTGGTCAATTGATTGTCATATGACAGATCAAAGGTATGGAGCTCTCAAAGGATGGAGAGTTGCAGCAAATATGTCACTGGCAGGACTTAAATGCAAACTCTCTTGAAGAAAAGTTGCCCTAAGGCTACCACAGATCTGCACATTAATAAGAATTAAATCATTCTAATAAAATTATATTTCTTATTCAAGCAGCTTTTCACTTTGTGGATAGACCATTAAAGTTGTTTTGAAATGTTAATAAAATAAAACAATCTTGTAACATAGCTGCACATAATAATCTAAAAGGAAATAGTCAACCATGCAACAGACCTTGTAGAAACAAAATGTTTGTATGATAAAATTATTGAGATGATGTAGAAAAGACTACACTAGTTTACCTCATGAGCAGCGATATCTGCTTCCATCAGGGTGTGCTTCTTGAGTAAGTTCTGTACAGAGGCCAGGTCTTTGCCTGTGTCCTCGGAGGCAAGCATCTGCTCAACCTGTTATAGAAACAAAGTATGAGAATCATTAGAAACATTTGTAAAAAAAGACCAAGCAAAAACAGACAATTCAAATGGCAACAGCACGAAGCAAAAATATTAAAGAGTATTGGGATGAAAAAATGTATTTTTACAAGCACTGTCTTGCTTATGACTAATTTAAAATAATTTCAAATAAAAACATCAAAACCAAAACAGGAATCTTAAGAGAAAAGTTCACATGCAAGAAGCTGCAAAACTCTGATCCAAATTCATGATTTATTTTTTAGACTATAAGTAATCAATTTATGCACACAATGTAGTCGGCTTAACATATTACAATGACTTAATAACTGACAAGAAAATCTGTTGACAAATTCATATCTTAGTAATTATAGAGAATTGAAGAATTACAGAAAGAAAACAATACAAGTTTTGATATGTGTCACTAACCTCTCCCAGCCAGAAGTCAATGTCCTTGACCCCAGCATTGTACGTCTGCTGTCTGCTGGCTTCCTTCAACTTCTCACTCTTCTCGGCAGACTTGGCCACCAGATCCTCCCACTGACCTAGCAGACTCTCCAGACGATTCTGTACAGCTTCTTCTGAGCCTGCACACTGCTTCTGGTCAATTAGAGCTGGAAGGATGCACAAAACAAAGATAGATTAGTTTTAATCACTCATACAAATATCTTACACTTAGTGTCACTAAGACTATTTGAGTTGTGAAACTAATATATATGCTACGGTGTTCAAAGCATTATGTCTATTAAAAAAAAATACTACTGTATATACTTGCATAAAACGCAAAACTTGTTTCCCTTAAAAGAACATGCAATGTCAACCTGCATAATATTCACTTTTTGCAATTCGATAGCATAAACAATGACACCTCTCCTTGGGAAATCATTCAGGCAAAAAGTTTATTTTTGTCCAGATATACCTTCAAACTGGTTTGGAGTTTCGTCAATCATAAACTAGGTGCCCATAGGATGTATGTCTGGCTCAATTGTCCTAAGTCTTGCTTAAGCCATATTGTCAAAGTAGGAGTATGGAATTCTGCTCAACATTGAAATTTAAAAAAAGCTCATTGTCAAAGTCGGGGTGCCCATCATTCATGCATGTTATATGCAAGTGTATACAGTTATATGCAAGTGTATACAGTACATAAGTTCTTCCAATTACATAATATAACTCAAAGTAAGGGTGCCCATAATACATGCTTGCGTGTCAATGCCAGTGTAGAAAGGAAATAATTTCTTTCAATTTCGTGATATTACACAAAGTCAGGGTGCGCATAACACATGCATGTGTGTCAACGCAAGTGTGTACGGTCAATTACATGATAATACACACACTATAACTCAATCAATAATCATCATTTAAAAAACAGTTTGAACAGGAAATCCTTTAACAGTTCAAAAGATTATCATCCTTAAAAGCATTGAGTCAAAGAAAAACACAACAAGTATATGATAAAAGTATATACATGGTATTATTATTATGCCAATAACTTTAAAAGTCATAAGTAGATCAATAGAATAGAATTAAAGCCAAACACTGATACTTTCTGATAACATAAATCTTGCCCTTTTTTCAATGAAAAAATATAGGTGTCTTGATTTTAAAAAGGAAGAAAAACAAATGAAAAGTTAAGTTAACAGCTTTTGAAAGACGTAGCAACATAAAGTAATATTTTTGGAAAATAAATATCAAATCAATGAGTACATCTACATTTGATTAACAGCAAAGCATATTCAGGTAGATTTTACTGTTAATATTTGTTTCAGTAATTAAATCTACATTTTTTTTCTAATAGCATCAGCATTATATATATAATGGGGGAACGGCACATTCAATCGAGTGTAAAGTACAGATAAAAAAAATCCCTGAAATACCCTTTTATCTGCTGAAGATTTATGCCTCTAACCTTTTTGAGGAAAATCATTCTCTCCCATTTTTTCTTAATGGAGTATATTGCGCCATTATACATTTTAAAGTGAAGAATTACGCCTCAAGTTATATTTGGACATTTATCTCAATGTATTAATCCTTTATTAAGCTTCATGTTAATAGAAGCCTAATATCTAAGTTCATTTATTCAAACTAAACTAACACATCAAATCACACATTCAGAGGGTCTATCATGCTCAACTGATGTCGGGATTTAGTAAAAATAAATATAATAATAAACCTCTCCATCATTTTAAAATAAAACAAACATAAAATTCATCTAACTATAGATAGTTTGCATTTTCCTGCCATGACAAATGCCTGCTAACAAGGGAAATCTGAATGACTTAACAGTATTTAAGGCATGTGTCAGCATAAAGGTGATTTATGTAGAAAAGTAGTGATGCCTTATGCAGCATGATTTATGTAGAAAAGTAATGATGCCTTATGCAGCATGATTGATGTAGAAAAGTAATGATGCCTTATGCAGCATGATTTATGTAGAAAAGTAATGATGCCTTATGCAGCAATACACCATGTCTTGTCATGTACGCCAGTGCACATTTGTTATTCCAGTGTCATTTAATAATAATGTGTAATTAATAAACTGAAAAACATAATAAAGCAAATCTCTGGAAACAAACATGAAAAAATAACAAATTGCTGGCTGTAAAGCCGTGCTTAAGGACAAACTCGTGAAATTAACAAAAACAAAATAACTGACAAGCATATAACTTAATACTTTTGTGTTTGAGAGTGTATAGTTTCAATGCTCAAATCAATCGTGGATTGATGCACCCTTGAAACCATATCATCTAAAATCTTTGCTGTGTCGTGTGACCTTTTTGTAATTTTGTAAACTTCCTTATCTTCTTTTGCATGAGTAAGAGAATGACACAAAACAGCACTGCAGATAACAAATTCTTCTCTTTGTCCCTCGAGTTGTTCCACAGAGAAAAAAGTATTTTTGAACTTTTCTCCTAAATGGCTTCGAATTGATGGATCGTTTTTTGTATGTGATCTTATACCAAAAACAGGGCCCATAATTTTATCCATATATATATTGGTACAATTTGATAACATTTTCTCTATGGCACAACCATATACCATGTCATTTTAAGTTTATCTTTCTTGTGAAGTGCTTCTTTTATTTTTTTGGGGTATCAAAAGCTAAACTAGGGAATAAGCTGTAGGGTCTAGTATTAGTATCGCTAGGGCTCTTGGGTTTGGTTTTATTTGCACCTCACAAGGGGCTCGGCTGTTTGCACCTTCAACTTTTTTATTAACTGGTTAGCACACTCCTTTTTTCTCTGTCTTGTTTGGGACTGAGGCCACACAAAATGAACAACTAATAGTAGTCCTCTTTCCTTGATTTGGGTTCAAATGTAGTGTACAGCAGTCTTTTGTCTATTTGCATCAGTAAAGTGCTAAATGAGGTCCTCTAAAAACAGATGCAGAAACATAAAAAGTAAAGTTTTGCTGTAAAATGAACAAAATAAGTTGTCTAAACATGCAACTAGAACAGAATCAACAGGTCCACATCACACTGTGGTAGTATATGTCTCAAAGATGTATTAGTCGTATGCTTGATAACCAAGTCTAACACTTACTTGTTACTTGTTCTGCAAATATAATGTAAATATATAATACAATGGGTGGGATTTAAGAGATCAGCGAGAAACAAGTTACAAGTTAAAGGATTAAGATAGAAAAGAGACATTAAAGAAGAAGATCTGAAAATATAATCAACGCAATTCAAAAAGTGAATTTCCTCGCCTAAAATTTGCTTTGATATTAACTAAGAGCCAAATTTTGATGTTGCATGTCTTCCGCCCCAGCATTTGTGTAAAACTTCAGAGGAAGTATTCGAGCATGAGGGACTGAAGTACTAAGTGACATATTCTCTCTCTGATACTTCAAAATAAGTATATACACATGTTCCATGCTATCGGAGCCTTAACACTAAATAAGAGAAAAATAACGCTCTGAAATGAGCATGGGTAAGTTAACATGTACTTTTTCAAGATTTCTTTTTCATTATTGTCGTCCCTGTTACAAAATAAGTAAAAAAGGAAGTGTTTCAAGAAAGAAGAGTTTGTAGGAAATGATTTCTGGAAGTTTCCTCCTTCTGTGGATTGTAAAAAGTATTAAATACGAAAAAACAAAGCTGGTCAACTGCGGGCTCCGAAAGTCTTGTAATCTTACATTTACAAGCATGCAAGATTGAACATCCGTTTAATAAAAAGCATAACAGCTTACTATCAAATTACAGAGATCCAATAGACATACAAGAATATAAGTCAGCACCCACTTAAATGATAAAAGATATAAAACATCTTGAGAAAATATTGTGTGGGTTTTTAACCGAGAATCCATAAACATTTGTCAGAAAGTTTCAAGTGACATCACTCTACTCTGCAGTTTGAAATTGGTTTGATGGTTGTTAGTGTTTAACAACGCTCACAAGAGGAAATATAAATCATTCTACTCAGTGTCAAGAAAAAAAGTGTTCATTATTCTCATTAAAGCCTTCCCAAATTCAGTTCTCGAGGGGATCTTTGAGGAAAAAGTTTTAGGGGCATATGATTAATTTCCAAGGGGGGCTATCAGGTTTACTTTTTCAGGGGAGGGAAATCATTGGCAGTCGCCCTGTAAAATATCAAATAAAAAAAGTATGACTGGATATGCTTAGAGTGACAGCTACAAAATACAAAAACAAGACCACTTCACTTACTCTGTCCAGTTCCCATCAAGGATTGCAGTCTGTCAGCGTTGGCAGCCAGTTCAGCCTCAAAGGCCTGGTGCTTCTGGTGCTTGCTCTGGATATTGGCAGGGTCCTTGTAGCTCTCATCCAGGGCAATCTGCAACTTCTCTTGCAGCCAGTTCTCCATCTCATCAGCATCACGGGAGAACTGTTGCAGTGTCTGGGCTTCACCAAGCTTAGACCTGTTCTCAATGAGGGCATCCTTCAGCTTGGACCATCTGATGTGTATTGAAGAAAAGAAATTGTAGGTGTTTATCTTTCATTTCAAAACATGATATCCTTTTGATAATCAAGAATTACATTAAGTCTTTTTTTAATGCAGTTTGATTTCCAGTTCCGGCAATTATTTTTTTAAATTAACCCAGCAGTGAATGGGTAGCTAGTCTGTTCTTAACAAGCAGCTCAAATACTGTATGCCTAAACAAT
>JAUUEB010134465.1:3191-14640 GCA_032362205.1 Clione limacina
TTTTGCCCCCCCCCCCCCCCTTGGATTTCATAATTTTTTTTAGTGAATTTATCATTTCACATCTGAAAAACTGCTAAAAAAAATAACATATTTTTACTTCACCCCCATCCACTCCCTGTAATCTTTTGGCTGACCCCCTCCCCAGATTACATAATTTGTGAACGGTCCCTAAGTCCATTTTGTTTGTCATCAGAACCTCACAATCTAAGTCAATAAAAGTATCAAGCCTTACTATGGAAATGTTTAAAAAGGGACAATAGATATTTTTTATCTTCTTGTATATTAAAATCTTTACACCTTATAAGAGTAAATGGTGGAACACTCTTGACTTGCATATTTGTTGGGGTTCAAAACTACCTATGTGTTAAGCCAGAAGCCAGTGGCCAGTATCCTAAACCCCCTCGCATTACTAAATCCCTCTATCCAAATCTTGTTCCCTAGGGTCTCTAGTTTTCAAAATCATGTTTTTGTTGGGGGCTGTCCAACATTTTCACAGTCTTCTTTTCCTCCCATCCAATAGGGTACATTAAAAATGATGATTTTTTAAAAGAATATACATGATATTTTTGGTTCTTTTTAAATGTGAACACTAGCTAGTACCCCCTCACACAAAACAATGCTTTGTACGCTTTTTTTTGAATGAAAACCTTTTTTGTTAAGACATCCTATTCTGAACTGACCATCACATTATCTTGCATTCAGTTGGATTTTTTTTTTACTTATTATCATGGGTAAAAGCAAAATTCAATCCCTACCTACCTACTCTATTTTGTTGGGCCATGTTAGTTTTTTTGGCCTTATGTATTAACTTATTTCATTCAATATTTCCATTCTTGTTAACTCTTCCTTGAGCAGAAGGCAAAGACTTGTCTGATGCACCCTACCCTTATGGTATCACAAGCCTAGCAGACAAGAGAGATTTTCTTCAAAAGGATGATGTTGTCAAGTTTCAAGTGGCAAAGTCTAAAAAAGATGAAACCCTGAGAGCTGTCAACATTGGGGCTTTGCGCAAGTTTATCAGAGCAAAAGTAGATTCAGTCAAAGGACAGGTGAGTGCATTTGAGCTTTTTTTTTTAATCTTTTTGTCACTTAAGATTCTGACATGGACAGAAATCTGTTCTGTTTGCCTAAAATACAAGGGTAAAAACAATAGCATATAATTCCTTTTATCTGAAATAAATAAAAAGCTGTTGTCATTCAGGGCATGGTGTATCCTATGAATCTAGGGATTATCAGTTTAAAGAATTTATTAACCATTTTGCTACGATCCAACACTCCCACCGTTCAAATGAAATTTCAGCCAATTGATATGTCAATAATTGTGTAGGTAACTAATTAGATGAACAATAAGTTTTTTCTTTGTGGTACTTTTTGCTCCGGGGAATGTGAAATAAAATCTGTAATAAAGGATTAAGCTGAAAACTTGTCTCTCGCCTTGCATGAAAGGGACACTTGTCTATATAAGGGAAGTTATGTCAGGACATAAATGCAACACCTCTCTTTGAAAGGTGCGCCATGTAGCTGAGATTTTGAGAAAGAAGCCTTTTCAATTTTCAAAAATAATTTTATGAACTCTGTCCTTTCTTTGCAATAAGAATGCATTTCAAAGAAAATTTCATGTTTTTAAATGGTTAATGAGCAATTTTGTTGTTAAATGCAAAAAAGAATATCTCAATTTTAAGAGCCCTTCTCTTCAAACATTATTCTTGAGATATTGCACACTAAAATAGCCATGAAATTGTAGTAATATTTTGTTTTCAGTATGTAGAATAACAAATGTCTCAAAATTATCTTCAAGTTCAGCGTCATGTAGAACCTATTAATGTGAGGTGTCATATGTCATATAGCGGAGCGATGCAGACGTTCTATCACCAAGAACACTGCGGGTTCGAGCTCTAGCCTCGACCATATTTTGTGTTCTGCGGCCAGTTGCAAAAACGAGTAGCTAGCCTCTTTAGGCCAAGCAAAGTAAAGTCGGTGAGGAAAGCAATGACAAACTACCTCAAATGCCGTTGTCTAAAAAGTCGGGACTCTAACTTCTGATTACCTGAAGCTCAGTAATGAGTATGGGTTACTTTACTTTACTTTACTTTACTGGTCCCTATAATGCAATTTTTACCATGTATCATCATGGTATTATAAATCAAGATTCTACTGTTTGTAAATCTTACTATGTTTATTTTCTTCCACAATCAGTATGGTTTCATCAACTATGAAGCAGGAGAAGAAGGCAAAAAGCTTTTCTTTCACATGACAGAAGTTCATGATAGTGTTGTTATCCAGGCTGGAGATGAAGTGGAATTTGTTCTGGTGCAAAACCAACGCAACGGAAAATTTTCAGCATGTAGCTTGCGCAAGATCACGTGAGTAATAGTAATATCTATATGTACACCTTTGATTTTTTTTGTGGTATAATAATTGGTTTAAGTTGAAACAGTCAACATATACTAATTTATAAAGGAATCACTTTATACAACTTGCTATTGTGTAAACAACCATATTCCTTCAGATTTTAGCCAAAAAATAGTATAATTTTTTTTAACTTGATATTCTATCTATCATCTTAGCATGTTCCAACTATAGTGTCTTTAGTGTGTGTGAAATTAATGTTCAAACTTTGATACATCCACCTTCTTTCCAAAACAAAGTTCAGACTACAAAGATGTTTTCTTCAAAGTTGTGACTTATGATATTTTTCTCTGACTAAATAAAAGATTAGACTGTCATACAAAGTTTGTTTGTTTGTGTAACCTGAAAGTACAGCTTGATTTGCATGCGTCTTGCTGCATTATTTTGACATTTAATTGCAACTTGTAAGGCATGTGTCAAATAAATAAGAAACACAGTTTTGTTTGGAGCAAACTTTATTCATGATATTATCCTCTTGGTTAAAAAGAATTTTGAGTTGACTATTTTACTTTCTGTTCCTAAATTGTTTTCTTCTTCCTTTTCTTCACAGAGACCGAAGACGACCTGAACGACTTCTTAGCAGACTGAAAAGTATCAGTGAGGACAACCCCTTCAAAGTGGTTGTCATTCGTAATCCTAAGGGCCCAGATAACAGCAAAGGGTTTGAACCTCGCATTCCAAGGAAAGCCTCTTTGTCCTGAAAAGCTGTTCTATTCTTCAGGATTTCTTATGATTGGTTTTTATTAAGTATATTGTATGTAATGGACAAAATAATGTTGAAAAAAGAAGAAAAAAAAGGAACCAAGGGAAATTTTATACACAGTTAGTATTATTTAATTCAATGTTGTCTGGCTCTCTTTGAAGGAAAACTTTGTGTCAAATAAAGGCCTTCAGATGTGATTATAGACCCCAATTTTAATGTATGGCTTTCAAGTTCTCATCATTGCAACATTTCGTTTTTTTCCAAAAGTATGCGCTCAAAACAAGAGCTTTTATCATGGAGCAAAATATTGAGGTTTAAAATGTCATAAGTTGACATGTTAAATGTTGCTAATGTTTTACTTCCATCATCTCAAAAGTACTAATGTTAACATGTTGTTTCTCATTGAATTCATTGTTGTAAAAAAACAAAAAAACAATCATTCTTCATGATCGCCTATCATTATAATGTTCAAAGAAAATTGTAGTAACAGACCATTCTTAAGTTCTGTTGTGAATCGTTCTGTTAAATACAGAGAAAACTTGCCATATAAATTTGTATTTACAAAATTAAAATTATGAACATTTTTTAACACGAGATTAGAAAACCCTACAAAGAATACATTCAATGTATTTTTCTTGATTTGATGAAAAGTGAATATGTTTGCAAGTGCTTTTAGATTTCAATTAAAGGAAAAGAAATTCATTGAGTTAAGTCTACAGAGTAAAACTAAGAATCATATAAACTCGCATAGTCATTGTACACAAGCATGGAAAGCTCACAAATATCTCAGGTGTTTTTGTTGTTTTTTTTTCAAACAATTCATTATAACCAGATTACTTGTTACAGCTCTTCCTCCAAGTTTGCATTTTGGAGAAAAGGGAAAATTACTCAGTTCCCGACAGCTGAAGTTTTACAGTACAATCACAAAGTTTGTGCCTTGCTTTGTATTTTGCCCTGACTTTTATGTGTATGGATGTCATGTGTCCCTGAAATGTGATAACTGATATGTCAAAATAAGTATGACCCAGTCAATGTTGTCAGCAGTATTTTTTAGGTTGTGTGGAATATAAGTTATTTATGTCTGAGATTTGATGATTGATGTAAAATGTCCATTACTGTGAGTCTGATATGGTTGTAAGTTGCAAGGCAGCTAATGCAATTCCGTAGCTTTTGTCTTATTGTGCAAATTATCAGAACTTTAGTCACTTTAAGCACCTGCAACTTTTGATATTTTGGGGCATTTTGAATACAAAATTCATGGATGGAGATTGTATTGAACTTGCATGTAAAAACATCTTTTCAATCACTTTCAATTTCAAGAATGCTGCTAATCTTAACATCAACCATCTTGAAATGTGTTTATCACATAAATGATGGAAAGTTTCATATTGAATCATCAAGGACTTATTTTTCCTTGCATTTTTGTTCCAATGTAGTTGATCAATAGTTCAATTTAAACTAGATGAGCAGATTCCCAAAGAGCAATTGGTAAATGGGGCTTTTAGGTTGAAAAGTTTATGGTCTTTTTGCAACTTTTGACATTAAAGGCACAGGATTTTGCAGTTTTTGACATTTGGAGATGCACTTTTCAACCATGTCAGCTGTGAATGAATCATCATTTCTGTCTATTGCCATATCGCATTTTATAAACTGATTTTTGTGTATGCCCAACATTCAAGACATAAAGGATTGTATATGTACCCAGCTATCTTATTCCAAACCAATTTTCTTTAAAGGTAGAATTAATATATTAGCAGGGTATTTTAACATCCCTTTTTGTCTGATATTTGTTAAAGGGAATCCTGTGACAGTGTGACATGTAATTGTTTTTATCAAGTGACAGGAGCTATCAAGCTGTTATTAATTACAACGATTGATCATTAGGTGACCTGAAATACATCAAAATACTCTTGTTTCTCTCTTTTCGAATATTTTTATTATAATAAAAGGATATTGGAATAAGTATTTTTTTTTGGTTAAAACAATTTGAATCTTTGTTTTGAATATGTGCCCACCTTATTTTCACAATACTACCATTCACAGTTACTAAGAAATAATTCAGGAAAACGTATAATATTTTCATTTGCTTTGAAATTTCTTCAAAGCTTGAAATATTAACATTAATGTCATTTGAAGTTATGTATCTTGAAACTTGGGTCAAATGAAAGAATACAGTAAATTCCAAGTTAAAGATTAATAAAAGCAACTGAGAAAATAAATCTCATATAACCAAAGTATACCCTATAAAGGTGACATTTGAAGCGAAAACATTACAGCTTACGTATTTTAAACATAGGTACTACTATATAACATTTGATGTTATATCACATTAGCTTCAAATATTATATTTTTCTTTATAAAGAACAGTTAGAATGGAAATTAAGGATGATCAATGATAAAGAAACTTTATCTTAAACACACTTATATATTTCATGATTATTGCTACTATTTTAAATACTTGCAGTGAGAGTTTGTTTCATAGTCAAATACATATTTATTGGGGTTTATGTGCCATTTTTTTTAACATAAGATCACATTTGGAGTGTAGCAAGTGACTTGGTATTGGTCAAATTTATGAGTAAAAAACTAGCAATTTGTTGCATATCTCCATCATGCTTTAAGTTATATGGTGTAATCAGGCTGCTTTCCAAAGATTTTTGTTGGAATTGTTAAGATCATTTGTTTAGGTCAAACCACTAAAATCTTGACTGTTGTATTTAACTTTTAATGTTTTTAGTCAACAGTTTCTTTGAATTTTGCAGAGTTGTAAATGAAGAGATGAGATTAAAGCTAATGCACTGAGTGCAATAAACTGATGTCATGTTTTTATGGAATAATGCGACTTATTTAACCAAGAAGTGTTTATGTGTCAAGTGTACATTATTTGCCCAAAACTATGGTCTCACTGAGACTTGTAAATGAGATGTTGATATCTTTTAAAACAAATAATGTCATAATATTTGTGAGCACCGCTTTTAACCCCAGTTTTATTTGTCTAATCATCCTGTGTGTTTTGTAAAGAATATGTTAACTTGTACTTGTAACTAGTTTTCTACTATTTGAAACCTCAATAGCATACTACCCGTAACTTTGTGCCCAGGAGTCTTTCATGGCTGGTTAAATATTCTTAAGGAAAAACATATATTTTGCGGTGCCAGTTAGTGTTTTATGCAGAGGCTCAAGAAAGGCTGTTACTCTTTGTTGTTGTTGTTCTTTTGTTTTCTTTTTCATAAGAAAATACTCAACCCAACTGAAACTATATTTTGAAAATTTCAATGCTGTAAATACACACCCAAAAATCATTACCTGAGTAAAATTGAAGTACTTACCTTTTATCAGTTATGATAATTTTTATTGTCTTTTACTTTAATGCCAAAACAAGATTGATTAATCAAATAACTATAGATCTTAAGATATCAAACATTCTACTTCTCTGAGATAAGTTGTCAGGTTTTTACAAGAACTATTCAAAAAAGTGTATACTTAATTGAATCTTCCTCTTATTTGCTATCAATATTTTCTTCTTGAAATTAACAACATTTTCCACATTCTAAGATGAAAGATGATGAATTTGAATAAACATAGAGCCCATTATCCCATGTTCCTTTTTACATTAAAGAGTATCCATAGAAAACAAGGAAACTATAACTTATTTCTCAGTCATTTGAAGCATTATAATTCTGATACTAAGATCTATATATTTCTAGATTTCAACATGTGAACCATTGATAAATTTCAAAACAGTGCTTATCAAGACCTATGGTATTGACTACATTTTAACTGGACGTGTGTGCTCCAGGTCCATTGAACTTCTTTTCATGTGCCTTTGCCCTTAGAGATCAATGTGTTGTAAACTTTACAAAAAAATGGCTTTATAAAAATTGTCAACATAATCTACATTGCATGAAGTATATTTGAAACATAGCAGAGGTAAACGTGAACTATCTTCCTTGAGGTATGCGCATATACTTTTGTCTTAAGAGTTGTCAATTTGTAAATGGGTACTACTACTTGTTAACACATTGTGAGCTGTATGTGTCTGATTTTATCTATGCTGTATCAACTTTTGTAAGCCCGGAACATAAATTGACCTAGCTTTACCAACTGTTGAGAAAAAGATAAGATGCTATCCCTCTATATCTAGTAGACTGAACAATCAAACATTCCCCCTTGCTAACCCACATTATTTACTAAAACTTCTAAAGTCTACTAACTATGGAGTAATATTTCATAGATTAGGATGTTTCCATGTCTATAAATATTGAACACAGTTTGCTTTAGCTTTAAAAATGCTATGTTTTTAAATCTAATGTTTTATTTGTTTCTGGTCATGTTAGGCTCATGTTCTAGCTTTTGTATTGTTCCTGTTCATCAATCTTCTTGCCATAGCATTTTTTGTTTTATTTAAGCTGTTAATTTACAGCCAGGTTTAGTAATTAGACTTCTATACCCAGTCACTGATGCATGGCCTTATCAAAGCTATGTAATTGAAGCCTTATCTACTGTGTTCTCTGACAGAACATATATCAAAGAGAAGATCTTGTTGTGAATTTTACAATGTTATTTTTTTTCTGAGGTATTTTAGAAAATAGTTAAAGGTTTCTTACCTCACCCAGACATAATTGTTTTCTTCAAAGAGTTTGGCTAAATCTCCCTCTTCCAAACGTTTATTGTTTTTCTAGTCATTTTCTACAATCGGTGAACAAAACAAAGCACAACTATATGTTTTAATTTGATTTCAACCCCACATTGTTAGGACAGAAAAATGCAACTGAATCTTTGAGTAAGAGAGAAAGTGAGTGTTGTCAAGTTGTAAACGGCCAATTGAATTTTGAGTTTTTGTTGTCAATTGTGAAAATGACTTTTTTATAGTTTGATAAATGTGGTGGTACATGAGTTGGTGATGTACTCGATGGTAGATACCTCTTGGATATTGAGTACTTGTTTATGATTGAGTGTAAGATTTTTGTACTTATTTGTACATTGATGTGTTAAATTCCACATGAAATTTTTGCAAATACAAGTGTTACTGGGGTTTTGATGGCGATGGTGCAGTAAATTATGCTTTATTTGAACAATTGTCTTTGACTTGACTCAACCAAGATGACAACCACCACTTGTTAATTCATCAAAAACTTTTTTAAGTTATAGCCACAACTGCTTTCAAAAACAATAAAGTCATTTGTGGTTTTGAATTAATTGAATGAATGTTGTTTGTTTTCTCTTTTTTTTAAATAAGATTATTATATATGTGGACAATGTGGAAAAATGGTAAACAAAACGGGACCGTTAGTTAATACTGTGTACAGAGGTCCAGGTTTAAATACTGCTTGTGCGAGGAAATAATTACTCTGAACATTTATTAAAAGTAAAAAGGACTGTGTTATGCCGTGCTGGTGCTTACTGCATATTTGACATAATTTGTATGCTCAGTTAACCCTTATACTTGGAAGAAGGCAACACTGCTAGCCCTATCTGAGAGGGATGATAAAACGTAGGTTCCATGTGTAAGTTACACATTTACAGATCCCTTGATGTTTGGAAATTAGATGCATCGCTGAGGCATATGCTTGTGTATCATCAGCATACATATGATACACAACTTCATGTTTACGAATAACATCACCTTAAAGGGATTTGTACAGGGTGTACCAAAGTGGACTTAAAACACTTCCCTGGACAACACCAAAAAATAGACTCAGAAAAGCCATTTATGACTACATACTGTGTGTGGTCATAAATGTATGATCAAGTACAATACATTTAAATATGTACCAAGGCCATTGACATATGGCAGAGGCACAGGGAATTTCTTTGTGGTCTGTGTTTGCATTCTCTTCTGTGTTCTTTTTTGTAGTCTTTTCTGGGATATTCATCGCCCAGGCCTCATACCCATTGATGGAGAATACCTCTTTGATGTGGTCTTTCTCTTTCTTGATTTCTGTTTTTTCTGACAAGGGTATCTGCTCTCTTAAGTTCTAGAGAGTGGTTCGATTTCCAGCTAAGATACTGGTTGGTGTGAGTGGGTTTCCGGTACACCAAGGTCTTGAGGGAACCATCATTCATCAGGGTGACGCATTCATTTATCAAGGATGGGGAGCTTACAATCTTTTTCAGGTTCAATGGTGAACTGAATGTTGTTTATGTGCTTTGTAACTCTTCGATGACATATTTATGTAGGACAGTGAATGTGTTATCTACGTATCTGTACCAGACCTTGGGCTTCAGATGGTCTGGACAGGAGGAGAGTGCTTCTTCTTCGAAAACCTCCATGGCTAAATCTACTACTCCTGGAGAGATAGAAGAACCCATAGGGGCGTAAATTTTCTGCTTATAGAAGTCACCATTGTATACGAAATAAGTGGTGTTTAAGCAAAATTCTTATAATGTCAAAATTTTGTTTAACTCTAGCTAATGTCATTTTCAAATTTAATTGAGCAAAATCCACCTGTATACTGGTGAACAAGGCAGAAACGTCATAGGATACTAGTTTCCTAGGAGAAGGCACTTCTAAATCTTTAATTTTGTTCACAAAGTCTTCACTGAGTGGCCGTTTTTACCTTTTACACTATTCAAAGCTTTGGCAAGGTGTTGGGTTGTGCACTGAGTGACACTGCCAACACTTGAGACGATATGTCACATCGTTTCAAGACAGAGTCATTGAGGTAAAATGATCTTTAATCAATCATGACTCCAGATATTCTACATTCGAGGATTCAAAAGAGTAGTTTTTTTATTATGATTTTTCCTGTATGTTGGCTGATATAGGTCCAAAAGTTTATTTTTATCAAGATGTATGACAACTTGTCTACCCTTTCTAATATTTTAAATATCAAGGGCAAATTAAAAACCTGTAAGAAATGTTTTAGAACTTCTGGATCCAATGATTTTTTTTAGCGAGGGTGACACCAAAGCATATTTAAAACAAGGAGAGACTTCACCTGACTGGAGCAGTATAACATCGCACTAAAAAAGGCGGATATGTACAGACCAAACTAAAAACATACATATGAAATTATGGTTCTTCTGGACAAAAAATATCATCTGATATTTCGTGGTGTGCTTCTTTGTATTCACATACTTCTCTTTCATTAGTAACTTTTACTGTCCATTGTATTGTTAGCATCTCCTGTAGATTCAAATTTCAATGCCTCTCATTTATCTTCTGATTGATAACCAATATCCAAGTCTCACATTCATACAACAAAGTGGTGTTTCCATTGATAATTTGTCAGAACCTTTTTCATTTCCCCAAAGGTGGCCTTAGCTTGCTTGACTATTTGAATTTTGATTGGATATCCTTGGAATCTGACTTGATACCCATACGTGTTTCTGAGTGACTGCCAGCTTTTTAAAATTTTGCTCGGGGGGTATCTAAATTTCCCCGGGGGGGGGGGGGGGTAACCAAAACCTCGCAATTTTAACGTAAACACTTACATCGTTTGAACCAGTCTTAAGGAGACCATTTTACCATAATAAAAAGCGCTATTTTGCTAAAGTACATTATTTTATTACCAGAGGTGAATTTAAAAGAATGATGTAATTTGTATAAAAAGATAAAAATATTACGAAGCTGAGAATCAAACCCCGGTCGCTTGGGTGAGAGGGCGGAATCCTAACCACTAGACCACATAAGACAGTGTTACTACGCAAAGGAATGCATGTCAATTACTCGCACACACAGATTTCATGTACCTTTTTCTTACTTTCTCGCTCACCATTAAGTATAAAGGCGATAGCAGTTGTAAATTGAAATAATAAAGTACAGTTAGAGGTCACATTAAGTAAATCAATCGATTCCGCTCGACGTTTGGTTGTCCCTCCCCCCCTCTATTTCAAAATCCTGGATAAGATATGGCGCATTAAACGAAATACCGTGACATTGCAAACATTATATTTTGCAATGTTTTGATAGTTGAATAAACAGACAGGGGTCATATTTTAGTCAATCAATCAGTTTAGTCGCAAATAAAAGGAACAATGTTTTTTAAAACAAAACAATGTTCGTGCAGAAGCAAGGACATGAAATCGACTGTTAACAAAAGCCAAATCTTTTACCAGGAGTGAGTGCTTTTAAAGAACACGAGCACAAACTTAACTTTTCATTTTGGAGATTTGTTAAAATGAAGCAAATTTTGTGCATTTTGGATCTCAAATAGGACGGGGACTTTCCCCATGTCCCCCTGGCTACGCGCCTAACTAAGGTAACTATAGAAATAGTTAAATGAAATTAAATGAAATATATACTAAAAAACTATCAACAAGAAAACACAAAACAGATGTAACAGGTTAAAATAATGTATCATATTAATAATGTTGCAATCTAGAATATATCTA
>JAUUEB010134576.1:0-14640 GCA_032362205.1 Clione limacina
ATTGTCTCAATGTCTATTTATTTTGTGAATTTGAATAAGAAATATTGAACGTATGGTATGTTGTAGTTAAAAATTAAGTATTAAAAATATGCACTTTTGAAAACACTGAATTAAATACAGCTTCAAAACATCCTTTTTTGGGTAAAAGATTACCAAATATTCATTGTAAGGTATTTATTGAAATACAAATCAATACTTGGTATAAACAATTTTTTTTAATTATTTCTTTAAGACAAAAAACAATAATTCAAAATAGCTTAATAACATTGCGTAGATGCTTACATATCATATTGTCGTAGCAAACATCTTGATAAATCCGGACATTTATTTTTTGAATGTGACATCGAAGGAATGAAGTGCATACCTAGTAAAAAACACTCTATGAAAACTCATGTAAAACACAACTAAATATTCTTTAACAAGATAAGTGAAATCTCCGTTGTTGTGCTTCAAAATTTAAGTTTTGACTCGTTACTACATATTAGAGCTGTTAATTTAGAAAAGGAAGCACTGTATCTAATTGATTACTGCATTTATACAACAATATAACTGAATACAATATTCTTTTTAAATTTATTTCCAATCTTTTGTTGACGATTGATTTTAGTTTTTGACTTTAAAAAACCCAAAAAACAATAACAACAAAGCAAATTGAATACAAGCTACATATGATAAGTCACCACAATTATACATGAAAGAGCAATGCCAGTCAATCAAAGTAAAGTGTGTACATATAGAAATACAAGGAAACCCACTTACATTCATCCAAGTGATAATGATATTATAACAAAAGCCGCTACCAAGTGCAACGTATAGAAAAGAATATCTGAATAAGTTATCAGTGAATCGAAAATCGAGTTTTTAACACATTATCATGTTTTAACGCTAATTAGTATATCAATACATTTTTTTCTATAAAAAGAACGGAAGTTTGAAGGGATCGCAAAAAGTCTTCAGGTAATAGCAACGGTCATCGCTGTCGGTGTTAGAAAAGATACAAGCAACTACCAACTCAACACACTGGCGAGTGAAAAACATCTAGTATTCAGGTTCAAAGCATTCAAGCAACTATCAAGCATTGGAAATGCTGTTCAAGGTTTGTTCACTAACCGCTTTAACTTAACGTTCTCTTTAAGGTTCCAAAGTTTCTGATTGAAGTTTCCTTACCCGTATGTTTTCCTATTTAAAGAAAATATCTTCAGGTTGTTTCTCTAAATTGCATTCCTTTATTCACTAATGATAATCGTCCGTCTAGAGACTAAGTTCAAAATGAATTAAGTGTGCAAGTTTCTGATTTAAGTTTCCTTACCCCTAATTCTCCGTTATTAAAGAAAACAACTCATGGCTGTCTCTCCGAATTTAGTCATTGATTCATGTCAGATAATCGTCCCTCACGATATTTAGTTAAAAAGTATTTTATTTCGCAAGACATCTAGTCCTCCAAACATTAAGATGAAACAGACCTTCAGACGGGTTTCTGTTGTGATGTTATGCGTTTAAAGGCACAATGATGAGTTTAAGCACACACTTAATTTGAAATTTGTTTTCATCCATTCATGATTTATGAACTTATCTGTCATTCATTCATTCATTCATTTATTCATTAGTTAATTCATCCATTCGTTTGATATTGATTCATTCCATCTTCCATTCTTTTTTTATGTTATTCATTCATTCATTCATATCATTTATTTTGAACTAGATACAATGCGTACTCGTAAATAGTAGAACCTTGAATATAAGAGAAAAGTGACAAATAACATATATCAAACAACTCAAGGGCCATAACTCTGTCGATTTCTTTTACACTTGCGAACATTATTAATAGATGGGCCCTAGAAGAGGCTGTGTTCACTAAATCGCAGACCTTATAATAACGATGTCTAGCGTGTTCGAAATAATTAAAAAGGTCATATAGCACAATACTCAATATGGGCATAACTCTGTCAAAATTGATATTCTTTAATTGATAAAACTGTTTTTATAAATTATACTTGGTGCACATTTATAGCATTCGGAACTAAAAAAAAGGGGGCTCTTAACCGATGTCATCTTGGCTACGCCCCTGTGTGTAGAGATATTATGTTTTCATGTTATTGATGTATTCAAATAATGAAGGAAGTTGTTTTTGTTTAATTGTTTTCTCAGGGGCTATAATTCCTACATGCAGTGCCAAATTGAACATTCTCTTCATGGTAGACAAATCTGCGAGCGTCAACAAAATACAATGGTTGAGGGAAAAGCAGTTTTTGACGAAAATGATTGGTAACTATTATTTTTGCTTTGTTTATTCATCAGGTAGAAACATAATGACCACCATTATCCGTGTCATAATTATCACCATTATCATAATCACCATTTTAATAAATTAGCTCACGGGACCATAACTTACTTCACGTATTAAAATTTTAAAAAGCATCACAACGCAACAACTTTACTGATTATAGAAGTAGGGTCATTTTGGAGTCTTTCTCTTCTTCAGACCTACAAAAATACCTACAATGTGTTACATTGCTCGGGTAGGAATTTCCAAAGCATTTGTGTCACGTATATGTTTTCTAATAGTAAATAGTCAGAGAACGGAAGGAATTCTCCTAACTCACATTTTTTTATTGCTTTGTTTCAATAGTAAAATTGCAATGATGCATTCATCTGTGGTAGATAGTACAATGAAAGTTCTAATCTTGTATTTGTAAAGATGTCACAACCATATATTGTTTAACAAGATAACGCATTTTACAAAAATTTCCACTTCTCAATCGACAGATGTTGATCGATATTTTTCGTTTTTAGGAAAACCTTTATTCACACATTGCCCGTATTTCCTGAAAAAGACTCAACTGATTTCTTTTAATATACTGCTGCTACTTTTGACATAATTTCTTGGCAATCGTGACGATAGGGATTTGTAAAAGGCATGAAACTGTGATCTTGGTAGCTCGTTCTCCTCCTTCATCACCATTTTACCCAAACCTTACCACTTTCCTGTACCGTCATATCAGTCATACCTCAAAAGTTTTTAATTTGGTGTGTTCTTCGTGTCAAAATATAAATGTCGTATAATAGACTTATTTATAACACAAGTGACCTGTTAACCTCACATCTTAAACTAACAAAATGTATGATTTGTATAACTTCATGATTTAGAAAAAATCAGGGTAATATCAAAGCAGGGTATTTCCAAAACTTTTTCATCTTATGATTTAAGTTATAAACTTGATGCATTAATGTTTGGAGTAAAATTTACATTTGATTTAATATATTAATTTCTTTCCCATTCAGAACGATTTGATGTCGGCCATTCGAAAGTACGAATGAGTGTTGTCATGATTGGCTCTGGAGTATATCAAAAGTTTGATTTCAACAAATACAAATCGAGAACAGACCTTCTTAAGGTTTCTCCTTTTCTAATACTATTATAATGTATCATTTATTCAAAGAAATTAACCAATAGCATTAAACTTGCGAGTGTATAGGTGGATTTTTTAAAATTTCCGCTTATCTAGATTTAGCAAAGGAACACCCTGGTTAATACCTCATTAAAAAAATGTTTCCCATTCTCATAAACTATATTCATGGAATTGGAACATAGCAACAACCTTTTTGTGTATTAAATAATCATAGAATCGAGACAGAACAACAACCTTTTTTGGTTTTAAGCTTCGCCATTATGTTTTTTTTAAAATCTATTCAGCTTACATATTTTTGCTTATACATGAAAAGCAGAGCCAAAGTAACATCCATATTATCCCCTGTTGTTTGTTTCGACGACGTTAGGGTATGAAAGATTGAGCAAAAATTTAATGTTCATGGAGCGAAAAACTTTATTCTTTTGATAAAACCACCAAGATATTAATTTATTTCACATTATTTCGCATGAGACCGCCAGTATTTGATGAGTATGTTAAGAGTATTTGACTACTGGTGCAGAAACGGGCAGGAATTCCGTCAAAGTCAAAGTTTCTCGCTAGTTTACACATTTAACTCTAAGCTGTCTGAAAGCTAAGATATTTTCCCTGTTATCAATATCTTTTCGGACCATGATTTCATAATCTTTATATAACAACTCTATCTCAATTAAGAAGTTGGCTATTCACCAAGACACACATGTTGTGCACAAACATTTTTTTTCACTTTATCTCTAAAGTTGCCGAGTTAGTCGAAAAGGAACATTGGTTTCTTTCGCACCCGTGTTTTGAAGTAATTTGATTTATAGCCGACATTGACGAGATATCCTTCATTTAACTCGCAATTTGTGTCAGATAGTTAATTTGGCGATTTCTTCTGGACTATTTGCTGACTACCCTCCCCGCTCACGTTTGTGGGATAAAGATTCACATCAAGTCATTGTTGTTGGGGTTTGAATTCATAGATATTTTGATTTTAATGTTTTTGATATTGCTTCCGAGGATTCTTAGTGTTACCTATTTCAAGAACTTGTTTGCGGATGAGTAAGTTTATGAACTACCTAGTTATGCAAAAGTGAACATTTCCGTTTCTCCACTGGGAAGATAAAAACTGAAAAAAACATTGTGTGGATAATCAATAACGTCATTGGTTTAATTTTCAAATCAATTTATTAAGTGTTGTGCCTTTTATATCATTTAAAGTATCAAAGATGAAATAGTGATGCATGTAGGCAATCAACTTTTAATTTTGGTCGCAGGTGCTGTTTAACATTTTATTTATAGCTTGATTTTTAACATATAGGTTCGAAAAGTATCGACAGTTAAATAAAAAGTAGTCGATTATTTATATTAAAGTATTTCTACTTATAGTTGTTGGCTTGTCCTATTCATTTCAGAAGCAATTACGATACTACCTTTTTTGCATTTCCAACGCTCTTAAATAGAAAAACGAAAATATCACAGTTTATTTGCATTTAGTAATAGGTATTCTGCATTGTATAAAGTGTTTTGAGCCTCCTAAAAAGCTTGTTTCTGTGAAGTTAACATATATAACTATTTTTTAATGAAGTAAATATTCTTAAACTTATTGTGTTTCATAATTAAAACATACAAATTATAATCAAATGTACAAATATTATGTCCATGATTTACCAGGCAGTAAAAGAATTGGATTGTCCAGAGTGTAGTGGGCCTAAAACGAACGGATTTGGAATAGCAGTTGCTATAAAAGCACTGCAAGAAGGTGCGAGAAATGGAACTAAAAATGTCGTGATTTATTTGACGGACGGACAGACTACAAATGACAGTGAGTTGGTGAATTTGTAAATATGAATTGAATTTTATTTTTTTCTACATTATAGTTATATATGAAATAACAGTTTAACATGTTTTTGTCATAAATCATTGTCTCAATGTATATTTATCTTATAGAAAGGGATATGACTACAAGGTGCAATAAAAATAGCATGAAAGAATGATCATTCAAACACCTGGGACGAAATAACGGGAACAAAAAAACAACAATATTTCGGCAAAAATCCCTTCAACAGGTCAAACAAATACAAAAATAAAGAAAAATGATTAAAAAAAATGAACAAAGATGAAACCTTGTCCAAAGTCTTTCAAATAATAATATCTTCCTATTAGTTTACTTCCTTAAACAATAGACAGTAAAGAAAATAAGCAACTGCAATAGGACAGCAGAAAACCCTTGCAATTGGAAACATGATCACATTGCACATCAATCTCTTGAGACAAGATCACACTGAACACAACTTTGGTGCAAATTAATTTACATAGTACTAAATGTTGCTATTTGATATATTGAAAAAATATTATTTTTTATTAAAAGTCATCAGAATGACATGTTCAAATTTGTAAGCTTTTTTCTTTATTTTTCCATTAATTCTTTGAGAAACGTGATTTGAAATCCTAAAGTACTCAGTAATTAATAGAAGGAGAGAGTAATTTTTTTTTCATAAACATGGTTTGTTAAAACTTAAATGTGACACTGATAGTTTCATTAAAATGTTTTTATTATGCAAGTTGGAACCTGCTGTTCTCTTAAAACATTGGATATTGAAGGTGTGAGTCTATTTAATGTTTTGTACTTACCATTAGTAACAATGGATGCCTCCGCTATAACTCTGTTTGTTTCCACTTTGGCAATATTAAATTGAGTTTGTTTGATTGTTGTGAGTGAACAATATCTGAGAGAGAGAGAGAGACACACACACATAATTGAATGTTATTTGCTTTTTGATTGGTGTTGAAAATAGTTAACAGGTTTCATACTTCCATCTTTTTGATCGGATAAAAGATTCAAAAGAAATCAGACACACAAAGCAGCCACATAAAACTTTATGTAAGAGAAGTTATTGCTGTACATTCTGAACTTAATTTTTAAGCTATATTTTGTGACTTATTAAAATAAAAGCGTTATTATCAATAACAATGAGTGAAAGTAGAGGGAAATAACACTACAATATCCTCAGGAACGGGATGGTTGAGCGTGACAGTTCTGATGAGTTTGTCATGGACATCATTGATGATCTCATGGAGAGCACCATGGGCGCCATCTACAATAAGTACATTGAGAAACAGTTGTTGCCCTTCACCATCACACTGGCCAGGGATGCTATCATCGAAATCATTGAGGTTGGTGACTAGAAAGTCTTTTACATTTTTGTCCACAATAACATTTTCCTAGATACTGAACCCTTTGACTCTCTGTTAAGCTTGTTTAAGTGATCAACTTATTATTTTGAAGAAGTAGCAAGTTTAATGCCGTATCTACCAAAAAAAAGTTTTTGAATTATTATCAAAATATGAAGATTTTCTCTTAGTATTGCAAGCTCTTTTTCTTAACTCTTTTAACCATTAACTCCATGAAAATTAATCTAATCAAATCTAATTGATTACTTAATAGAGATACCACATATCAGAATTAGGATGACATACCTGTGCCCTATGATACTTAGTTTGGTTGAGAAACACTAGCCACATAGCAATGGCTCTATATTAAGCTTAGTGCACATTGTAGGGATCAAATTTAGGGCACCCCCATGTCATTAAAAACTGGCATGCTGACTAGTCTGCTACTCTTCCATCTTTATCTGTCATTCTATATTCATAATTATTGACTGACAGTTTGTGTGCTGTTTAGATGTGACAGCATGTTGAGAATTAATTTTATGTTATTGGTTTTGGTACCAAACTTGGTGGAGGATTACAAATTTGTCATAAACTGTCAGTAAGAATATTTTGATTTGTTTATTTTAAATCTATCTTTAGGGTTCAAAAGTTTTACCCTGAAGTAATTAAATGGATCCATCATAAGGCATTCTTTAACTGTTTTCCTTAATGTTTTTATCTAATATCAATTGGAAGTTGTGGGCTGTTTACTACAAAAACAAATTAAATCCAAAATTTATTAAATTTTGATAAACAACATAAAAAGCCATCCAATTTATCATGTTTGTTTCATTATGTTGTCTTTAGTGGCAATTTTTGGCGACGGATGAAGGAGAAGTCAGTGTTGAAACAGATCTTGGTTGGACAGAAGATGAAGGTTTGTTAGGTTCATTTTTTCTGTCTATTATTTCAAAAGAAAAAGAAATTCGTTTGGTTTAACTTCTTCAAAATATTCACTGAAATATATTGTTTGCAGCCTTTCTCTCTGGTGTTTCATGAACATCTTTTTTAAAATCAGACAATCATAGTCCTAGGTTTCTATTATGAAAGATTATATATAAGCACTACTTACCTTTTGTTTTGAAAATAAAAAGAATACAATTTTGATCAAAAACCAGGACAGAGTCGGAAAAGATTCATGTTTTTGCTAGATTGCTAATAAGTAAAGGAATGCAACCAAGCTTTTTTTTCCATGCACAATGTTTTACATTGTTAATTCCCCTTTAAGTAGATAATTCAACTTATTTTTCCGTACATAAGTTTTACATGATCATTCCCCCTCTAGATTGAAAATCCAACATCAAAATGTTGTTGAAGTCTTAATTTAAAACAAATTTTCCATTTTCAATAATCATCTACTTTTTTTAATTCCTTAGAACCCGAGCCTGCTGTCACAGACTGCTGGGCTCAAGGGTCAGTCCCAAAGAATGTTATCGCTGCACCAAGCCCAGTCTTAGAGGACATTGAGGAAGAAGCAGAGGTTGATGTTGTAGTAGACCAGGCAGCTGAGTGAGTGGCTTCTCTTCTGCTTTGTCCTACTATGTGGGGTTAATTGTCTTTATTTTTCTTTGCAGAGGAAGCCCCTTTTTTAAGATCTTGCAACTATGCTTGATCTTGTGCTATATGAATTGATTATTATACTTCAATGAATGAGAAATTACTCTGTATATCTACAAAGTGTCATTGATATCTTCTCATTTATAATCAATAAGCAGGGAGCTTAACATGAAACTCTATAACATTATATCTGCTACAAACTTGTTTTCATTGCCTGTGTACAAAAAGGTTTGTTTGACCTATATTGAAATCAAAATCCATGGAACCAACGTTTTGTATGGTTCAAAAACTCTGTGGAAAAAAGAAAAATAGTTCTTAATTGGTAAAAGCTATGCTCCTATTTTTGTGTGGCATAGATTGCAAAATCAGAAATCAACCAATAGGAACAATATTAAACATTGCATTACAATAGATGTGGTGTTCAACACACCTCCATTGAACAAACATTTCCTTTTAACAAAACAACTGCCAATCCCAGATTTTGTTCTTAAATAAACAATAGAAAAATGTTTCTGTTAAACAACAACAATTTTCAGTTCAATAAGAAAATCCCAAAATATCACCTTAAATGACTTCTAAAAGTCACAAAGAAAGAAAGAAAAAAACAGGAAATAGCAAAAATTGTTGGAATATGAGACACCTTTTGAATTTCACACCTATTTTTCCAAAGGAAAATAGCCATAAATATAAATTTATGTTGATGTTATTACTTCCGCTAAAACCTAATACTTTCTGACGATGGCTATAAAATAACTTCACAACAAACTTTCTGCATTCAACAAACAAAAGAGCTGACTTGACAGCTTCTTTGAAACCTGTATGTACTGTACTATATATGATGATAAACTCGCTTAGACAGACCATATATGACTGAGGCGACTCAAAATAAACAACAACTAGTAGAGGATGATGAAAGATAGTAAAATAGAGAGTTGCACAGTCACACAGGTTTGTGTAAAATATATTGCTTAGATTCCTCCTCTTAGACTCTTGTGTGTACTGTAACTGCAGTAAAACCAAATCCCTATTAAAGATCCTCATGGTTCTACAAGATTAAATCAGTTATCCCATTATTCCATACCAGCATTGTATGATTAATTGCTACAAGTCAAGTCTGTAAATGATATAATATAAAAATTGGCCCTTAAAGTTACAAAATGATTTTCAGTTCTGGAAATAATTTCAGGAAATCTGATTAACTTAACATTTTTCAGAATGTAGAAAAACATAACTTATGATCACTGTGTATCAATTTAGTGAACACTTTTTTTTATAAGCATATAACTTTGGTGAATAGGCAACTGTAAAATATAGTTTTGAATGAATTGGCACTAAAATATATTGGCACTCATGTTTAAGTATTGATTTTAATTGTGCCACAGGTCAGAGGTCACAAAAGAAGTGTCACAAGAACCAGAAGAGCTGGCAGATGTGGTATCAGATACAGAGGAGACTCCGGCAGCAGATGCTGACAAGAAGGTGGAGGATGAAGAGAAACTTGCAGCTTTGTCTAAGTCTTCTTCAAGTATCAAGGTAATATACTTCTAAAAGGAAGCATTCATTGATACAGTACCATTGCTTGCATAAGAGTAAGCTTTCTCAGATATACAGGCCAAGTTTGCATTTAATGTAAATAGTGAACATGGATAAGTTAGTAAAATAAAGAGTAAGTATTTAATACCCTTTCCAATACAGGAAGTGTATACTGGATGAAAGTCAGGTCCAATATAACCTTCACAACCAAGGACCAAGCCAGTGTCGCGTGGCAGCTAACAGGCAGTACTGGACAGATTTAAACAAATGCCCTCTCACATGTATGCAAAGATGTTGCTCAGAAGCCACCGTACCTCCTTTCACATTGATAAAGGGTTTTAATTTTGACTTAAGTATAATTTATTCTTGCATCATACAAGAATTTTTTTTAAAAAGACATTTATCAAGAGAAAAATACTATCAATGTGGGCTTCCACTTGATGAGGCAGAGCATCTAAGGGTTCTGGGGCGTACTACCCCTGATCATTTTCAAATATTTTATTAAATATTAATATTTGTGCACTTTAAATGTATCTGTAAGATTATGTTTTCATGATAAGCTTATTTTTATAAGTGCCACCGGGAATAGGTATAAATAAATGATGCAACATTGTGCATTTAAATGACATTTTGATGATTTTTTTCCTATTATGATTAGTGGTAAAAAAAAATTGTGTTTTATAAACAGTGCTTTTCTGCTAATCCAAAAATATATGAATCAGTTTAGGAATGTGGAAAGAAACTTTTTTTTAACTCTGAAGTCTAATATTGAAATATTTTATATTAATTATGATAACATTATTTTCACACTTAAAACGTATATTGTTTTGTAAAGATTTATTGAAGGTTTTATTCATTGTTTTTTCGTAAATCAAGGGGATTATTGGATTTTAGTAAAATAGCATGTATAGTGTTAGAACATTATTACTTTTTAAACTCTGTACTAATTGATTTCTAGGCCCCATGTTATTGGTAGTTGTATCCTTTTGTGAAATGTCATAATGACATGATATGTGCCCATATAAAGCCATTGAAATATTTCACCTCGATTATATAAAACTGCATATCTTTAAGTCACCTTCTTTTTTCAGGAAAAGCTAAAGAACTGATTTGATAAATGCCACTTTGTTTGTTGCTCTCCATAATGCTAATGTAAGGTTTTACAGCGCTATCGACTCAAAGAGGTCATTTAAGTGTTATATATATTGCAATGATATCAGACAAGTATACTGCAATACAGGCCCAAGAAATCCACATGCAACAGTTTTTTTGCCTATGGAGAGGACTTCAGTTCTATTCTAACAGAAAAGAAGCCATACCCTCAGGCCTTGCTCTTTATACATCTTGTTGACCTTTGACCTCTGGTCCTGAGTCTGTTGACCTATTATTTGAGAATTGACGCCATTAATAGTTTGACATATCATTCTGCTTTAATGTCTTATCTTGTAATAGTATGTTATGTCTTTATGTAATTTTTCCAATTAAGTCAAGGACAAAGTTCAAACCATATCGTGGCAAAGTCAAGTCTGCTGGAGTGAAAAAGATGACAGAATCTCTGGAAGACACAGAGATGAAGATGTTGTATGATGAGATGACTGCATCAATGCCTCCACCAGAAGATAAACACAGCACACTGCTCAATATGCCTGCTTCCTGTACAAGTATTCTCAAGGTGAACTTGCTCATTCTAAAGCTTGATTTATTCAATATTGTACGTTTTGTTGAAGTCTGCTTTTAACAATTAAAAAAAGGAATTTTCTTGAATTGATATTTGCTTACCGTTAGAGAACAAATTTACAAGGTAATTTACGTTTTTGTATTCAAAGTCAGTCAGATAAGTCCTTTATTTTGACTCTGAATAAGCAATATTATTTTTCAAGTAAATAATAAGTATTAACAAATTCATAGAAGATAAACCAAGAACTTATCCTCTCAATGTGACTCGCATATAATAATCATGTGAATAAAGTGTTTATGTACATTTCAATAAGGCTCAAGACAATAGTTTTGTTTACTCATTTTCCAGGTTCAAACTGGTCGTCCTCCAGGTAACAAAGAAGTTGTGTATGATGATCTGGGAAATGTTGTTGCTGTGATGCGTCTTGATCCAGAGAGATTACCAACACACAAGTAAGTTACAGTTTAATCGTACATGAAGAAAGACTTATTATACATTGTCATCATTTATGAATCCTCATCTTATGATGAAGCTGATCATTTTTTTTAATGACAATTGTAAAAAAATACTTTAAGCAATGTTTTTGTGTATGTTGCAAACAGTGTTTTTCTTTCAGCATGATCATTTTATTTTCTTGTTGAGAGTCCCCATGGGGAGTGGGAGGGTTGACAATTCTTACAAAATAGCCCTCATCTAAGGGATTTTGTATCTTCTCAATTCATTGATTTTTCATATCTTGTATTTTTGCACAAAACTTAGAAGGTTTTTTGTCTGTCAGGTTAATAAAATACAGTTTTAAGCACCACCTGTATATAACAGAACATATCCTAAAGGCTGATGGTCTTGCTTGACCATATTAGTTTTACTCTATAATGGGCTTCTCTATAAAGACCACTGGCCTGTAAAGACAATTTTCCAAAGATAATGGGTGTTCTTTATAAACAAGTTTGACTATCAATTGTAACACACATTTAGGACACTGTAATCCTAGACATGAGCTATATATAAATGCCATCTAATATTTATCTGCAGATAATTCAGGTCATATAAGGAATACCAAGTTAATCTGGCTATCGTTCCTCCCATAAATCAGCATAATTTCTTTTATATTAGCTGTTACAGAGATCACCTAATGAGAAAGAAAATTAAGATATAAAATTGAGGATTTTGTTTTCTCTCTGAGTAAGCAGTTTTCTTGGATTGCCTATAAGTATAAATGGGTAGTATTTTCTTATCTGCTGCCAGTACTTTATTCTCTTAACTTTCTATATTTCCAGGGTCAATGTCAAATACCATGTAGTAGATCCTGCTGTTGAGGCTGCACAAGCTCGTCTTGATGCTATGAGAAAGGGCAAGTCTACTGGCAGCAAAGTCAGAAAAACTCGACCTTCAAAGACATTGTCCACAGAATCACTCAACCTGGGTATTACAAAGAAGATCTTTTATGTCCTTTTATATAATTTGTGTGTAGTTTTAAAGAGATGTAAGGATCTACCATTATTGCAAGAATTAAAATGTAGTTCAAACTGACCTTTGAGCTTGAATATAATAAATAGGAATTTTATTTGATATCCAAAACTTACATGTGCCAATTGATGTGGAACATTTTTTATATACTGAAATCATGTATATTTTTCACTTTGATGAAAATATGAATTTAGGATCAACTCTTGCTCTGCACATTTGAAGAATACAATGCGAACCTGCTGAAAATTATATATCTAATTTTTTTCCAGTTTCATTTATATGTTTAAAAAGTAAATTGTTTGTTTTTTTCCATGTCTTCTATACATCTGATTACTATTTTAATTCTAATAAGCAACTTAGCTAGCTACATTATTGATCTAAAACTGATGAATGTTATGTTTTCCTATCTTGTCACAGCCGCTAAAGTTAAACCACCAACGTCCACACCAAGTGTCGCTCCTCTACCTCCTCCTTTGGTAAGTTGAAGAAAGACTTCTTTGTTATTTGGTTAATTAACTGATTAATGTCAGGGAGAATTCACTGAGTACAAAGCCTCTTTCCACAAATATATTTGAAAACAGAATTATTTGGTCTCCTAACTTGAAAGATAATACATTGAATGTGCATTTTGAGGAAACTTTTCTTATCTTGTTTGAGAGAATAGACGGCTTCACTGTTATAATGATAAAAAGGTGGATCTGCAAGAAAAGCATTAAGTGTATCAGGTTATTCAGGTAAAATATAATCAAACTTTAAGGTGCCATATCTCCACAATCTATATTTACAATTGCATTTAAGACAAAGGTAGGTAGGTTGGTCTAGGGGTTATTTGAGAATTCATACTATTCTTTGCTCACCTCACCAGCGAAAACAACGACTTCAAAAATTGCCATTCTAATTTTAAAAGGTCTCTAAATACCTAAGGCACAAACCTTTGGGGGTCTGTGCAGTTTTCATTTGTGTTGCTTGTAAATATAATTTTAAAAAACGATAATTTGTGATAATTGACACCTCAAAAGCAATGAATCCATTTCAAACACGTAAGTTCAAACACGATCCTTCTTTTGTTTCACACTAGCATGAACATTTTTCCCCGGGAGGTAACTTTTGTCATCTGCTGAGCTGATTCTTAGAGGTAGTACCCGGTGTTTACAACTTTTAAACAAACAATATTTTTTGTAGACAATTTGAGTTTTTCACTGCTACTTATGAATATAATTGTGCGTGGAATAAGTTCCTGGCTGATGTCATTCACTTGTTTCGTACTGATTGATGTTTTTGATTGTGTTGATAGAATTGCAATTAGAGGGAGCGTAACAACTAAATCGACAAATTGAGGAAGAGTTTAGCGACCCGAAATTCTAGTACAATATAACATTCAATACACAAACTAAATGTTTGCGTGAAGAAATCCCTGTTGATATCGAGCTCTGGTTACAGTCCTGGAAAAAATGCATTTTCCCCGTCAACCAAATTTCAACAAATAAAATTTCCCGCCAGTTTAAAAAAATGTATTTGTGTGATATATTACTAAAAAAAACATTAAAAAACGAGCATCATTTCTTCTTTTTACATAAAGTACAAGACTGACTCTTTTCAGTCTGGACGCTGTGACATAAAAATTTGACAAAATCGAGGAAAATAAATACCTTTTCATCGTTCTTTCATTTGTAAAATACTCGATTGGGGTAGTTGGGACATTGGGGCATTAACGGGCATTCACGACCGGTCCCATTCAGTCTGTCTATCACTGTACACCCTTTTTGAATTTTTGCTTTTATGTCAGTGGCTGCAAAGTGCCAT